>CAKAOI010039566.1:15184-43209 GCA_916701655.1 Sebastiscus albofasciatus
ACACACACACACACACACACAAACACACACACACACACAGATGCAGCAGCCAACGACTGACATAACTGATATCCTGGACGTTTGAGTGCATATTGCTGCAGTTCTATTAAGACCCAAATAGGTCAACCTGACATTATGACAAACACACTATAAAAAATAAAATTTATAGAAAGAAATCCTCTACAAATGTATGGATTGGTTTTGGGACACATGTTTGGGACATAAGAAACAGCCGCCCAGCGAGGTGTGTTACATTTTACTTACAGTGTTCAGTATGACTTGACTCCCTCTTGTCTCTGTTGGCAGGTTTGGATCCAACTCCTTCCACCTCAACAGCACCAGTCCCGAAAAAACCTCCTGCTAAAAGACCTGTAGCTCCACCACCTCTGTCTACCTCCTCCTCTTCCTCCATTAGGCGGCTCAAGCGACTTATAGAGGAGGAGCAGGATCCAACAAGTGCAGCCGCCACACTGCTCAGCCTCAGACAGAAACTCCCTCTGCCCGCACCATCCAGGTACACCTATACTGACAAGTCCTATCACTCTACCTTTCCCCTCCCTTCTGGGAGGAGTGAGCGGGGGGGTTATCAGTTGGTTGCAATCTGCAACCTCGCCTCTAGGTGCCACTAAATTCTACACACTGGACCTTTGAGCCTAAATGGAGTAATCGTGTTGTTAATCGTTCAAGACATCATTAGAGATACGCCATATTGCCCCATGATGTTGCCAAAACTACTCTGGCTTCTGAGAGCAGGAACTAATGTGGGCCTCAAGGGCCCGTCCCCTAATGACCGGGCTCATTAGATCAGTCTTATTGCCCTAGTAACTGGGATGCTCAGCCACAGTCACTTGACACATTTTTTGTCTTTGGGTCATTTAGAAACTAGCACTACAGATGTGTGTTTGACTCCTTCCCACACAGAGAAGTGCTACTGTGTGATACCTCATTCAATGCAACTTTTTTAGAAATGAAAGGGGTTAACTGCATTGTTAGTCCTTTGTAAGGATCAAACACACAATCTTCATTTGATTATATAAGTGCTGTGTAGGTACTCTGACAGTACTCTTTCTTTCAAGCCAGTATAGAAAAAGGGTTTCTGTCAAATGTGAGTTTTGCATGAAGTTGGTTTAACTCTCCCTCCTCCACTCATCTCTCCTCCAGCAGCAGCTCCTCAGGTCCCAGTTCATCTCAGTCCAGCTCAGACCAGAAGGCTGCTGATGTTCCTGTGGTTCCATTTGGTTTGGACCTGTATTACTGGGGAGTGGAGCAGCCCAACGCTGGCAAGATCATCAAGTAACAGACACACACACACACACACACACACACACACACACACACACACACACACACACACACACACACACACAATGTATCACTAATAGACATAAAGGCAGCCATACACATGACTGTACAGTTCAGTGAGTCGTGTGTTTTGTCACTCAGAGTGCTACATTTTTATCAGGAGAAAACAGAGGTACACTGCTAATAAAACAGTAGAATTACAATCTTTTTAATTAATTATTTATTAGAATGTCTTGATTAATGTCAGTGCATGTTTAAGTGTCATGCATATGGAAGAATAATTAAAGTCCCACAAAACTCCCACAACATTTGTGTGCATGTTCAATCAAATATATGTGTTTTTATAACAAATTGTTTAATTTTATAAATTATTATTTTTTTTTTTACATTTAATTCCATATATCAATATATACAGAAGCCCTGAGAGGCAAATGAGAGAAAAACAATTCTGGTGATCCTGGTGTGTTTATGACTAACGTGACTTCTGACGTCTACTTCTGAAATCCTACTCATAGACAGTACATGTACTGTATATATAGAGTCTATGATCCCACTGCACAATGCTAAAACATACATTTGACGTGGCGGTTGTGACGTCAGCTGCAAGGCATCTATAGGCCGAAAAAGCATTTATGTCTTCTTCCAGGTTAGTATTAATTTACATAACTTGTTAACACAAAATATATGTACCTTGTGTTTTGAGTGCACGGAGAAATTAAAACTCACCTGGAAGAAAACATTCATGTTTTTTAGTCCTGTTTAGAACATGGGGTAGTGGGGCACTTCAGCCTCTTGTGGCTGAAATGAGTATTACAACAACAAACACTTTTGATCCTGACACAGCAAAATTTCACCTGCCAAAACTTTTAAGGAACTTGAATAAAGGAAAGATTATCCTGGTAAAACCTTGTCTTTCACCTGTTCTTAAGTCATAATCACAGGAGAGAAAACAATTTAGATCCGATTTAGAAAATGGATCACTGGAATTTTTGTCCTCACTGGCCTCTCAGGGCTTCCGTAAAGGGAACTGTGTAAAACGGTCTTAGATGTGGTTTTCTGAAATCTGCATTTAACTTGTGGTCCCATGTCTTGTCCTTGTGCAGGTCGGCCTCTCAGCATCAGTTCTGGGTTCCCATTGATGTGGACGAGGAGGTGGAGAACAAGGAGCTCCTGGCAGAGAGCAAGAGCAGATACATCACCTTCCCTGGGACCTTCACTCCTGTCAGCCATCACTGCAAAGCTCCGCTGGGCAACGGAAAGCTGTGTCAGAGACAGGATCGCCTCAAGGTACCAGGACAAACACAAAGTGCTTTTTCCAGACATCGTTTTTTTTTGTACCGTTAGTGTGTGTTTGTTTGTTTGAACTGTGACTGTGTCCTTCAGTGTCCTTTCCACGGGCAAATCGTTCCTCGAGACCAGGAGGGTCGACCCTGCATGCAGGAGGACCGACTGAGGGAGGAGAAGGAGGAGAGGAGGAAGAGGGAGGAGCAGCCTGGTGAGCACTGACACACTCACACATTCATGCCCTCACATACTTCCTGAATTCTCCAAAATTCTCAGAGGACTGCATTGAGAAAGCTCTTGTGTCCTGTAACAGTAGCAAAGAAACAGTAAGAGCTGCACCCATACACACTAATTATTATGCTGGGGTGGGTTGATGGTGGCCAGTGTGTTGCAAACACACAGCAACAGCCAGAGGCAACTGCATGTAGAGCAACAGGTTACAGCTCCAGGAACCCTGTGAATTCAGAAAATCATTTTAAAATGTAAAAGTAAAACAACAGCGAAGAGGTGCTGCAAAGGTTGTACAGCAGCGTGCTAAAGCAGGAAATACTGACGCTGCTAAAAGTCCCTTAACATAATGTTAATAGGCTTTTTTCACCGAGGACATTTTGACACGTCACAGAAGGAAAATCATAGGTGTAAATAATAAAATGAATTAATGGCTGAGTTGCATTTAGCTGCTTTGATTGCAGGATCCTGTGTTGTGCATGTTGATTTACTGTCACTTTCACTGGAACACTTGAATAAAGCAGAGCCATCGTTTTCTTACTATCGACAAGTCAAAATGTCTGCTGTGAAAAAAGGGGATTCTCCAAAACTCACGAAATATGGCACACACTTCAAAACTGGCGAAAATGTCATAGTTCTGCGGTGATTGGTCTCCGGCGTGGCCAGCGAGCTCCGTAGGGCCCTAATGTGTGGAAGGCCTTAGTTGGGACATAGTTGCTCCGATATTCACGAAATCTGGTACCCACATTGTTCTCATCATTTCAGACATATTTCACATTGACTTTCATTAACTTCGCCCCAGCAGAAGTCAGACATTTAAAATTTTGTTTGTACAAATTTGTGCTTTTATACAAACTTTTTCAAACTCCTCCTAGAGGGTTTATCAGATCTGATTCAAATGTGGTTGGTATAACCCTCTGACTAATGGAACGCTATATTGTAAAGGAATAGTTGACAGGAAGTGGCACAAAATTTGCGGTGCGCAATTTCCGAACCACATGCAGGAAATACTTTCTAACTGCTGCGTGCATCGTCGGATGATCAAGGAAATGCACAACTGCCGTCCAGCCAGTAACCTCGACGTGCACAAGGGGCGAGTGCCCGTTCATCGCTGCTTGCAGCTTTAATTGTGTATGGTGTTTCAATATTGACCAAATAATATCCAATCAAAGTAGCTACTTATTTATTACACTGACAAAGTGTAATAAGGAATTAACTTTTCAGTGCATCCCATGGTCTTCCTCAGTGGATGGAGGTTGCTCACTACACAAACAGCCATCAGAGTGAAATCTCCAACAAAAGCTAGTAAGTGGAACTTGAATTGCATTTTATTTGTCAAAAAAGTGAACAAGCTTAATCCACAGTGGAAGACCAATGAGATGTGTCCAAATAGCTTAACTGTTATTAGCCATTGGTCAATTTCCCCCAGAAGGACGACGTGTCACTGGTCCAGTGGTTTTGGTGGTTTCTGCTGCTGGTGTGAATGCTTTCCATCAGTTTGTGAGTAGCACACTGTGAGCTCTGATGGATAGATAGCTCTATATTATGTTATGTATATACTGTATTTTCCTTTTTGTGCACCAATAATAACTATAAACACACCAAGTCAGCTGTCATGGTCTGATAGTGTGTGTTTGTTGTTGTTGTTGTGTTGTGTGTGAGAGTAAGAGAGAGAGAAAGAGAGAGTCACCAGTCTGCAGGATGTCCACCAGCTGCCTGCAGTGTCTTGTTAACCACTGACTCTGTGTGTGTGTGTGTGTGTGTGTGTGTGTGTGTGTGTGTGTGTGTGTGTGTGTGTGTGTGTGTGTGTGTGTGTGTGTGTGTGTGTGTGTGTGTGTGTGGTCATGGCATGCAGTCCAGTGAGTTGTGAAATAGCATCTTTTGTTACCAACTACGCTATCGATCCATGAGTCAATCTCACACCTAGACACACACACACACACACACACACACATGCATCAATCTCACAGTAGGGGGGACAGTGGCCTGAATGAGTTGATGGACCATTGGCCTCAGATCCCTCTACTATTCAGTCACACCTTCACACACCAACCCCCACATGGATACAGTGAGGTTAAACAGGCAGTGAGGAACAAACTTCATAGAGTTATTGTTTTGTTTTGACGGCCACGGCTGCACATGATAATAACCACGACTTTATACCAGACTGGAAGCATCTGTGCTACGGCTAACAGTCCTAGCAGAGAGGCCTCCATCGTCAGCTGGTGAGGGATCTGGTCATGTGTTGCTGGTCATCTTACTCCTGCTGCAGTCACTAGTGGAGCGGGGGGGATAGCGGGACGCTCTTGATGAAGCTGACGAAGCTCCTCACTGACAGATGAAGAGAAGCAGGTGTTAAGTAAGCTGTCAAAGTAAGCTCATGGCTATCTGCAGCTGACTGTAGTGCATGGGAAAGTAGTCATTACAAATTCAAATAAAAAGGGAAAAATATGAAAGAAAACACTGCATTGGCTCGTATAAACACCTGAACCAGGTTACCTGTAAACACAACTCCATCAACACAGCTGAATTTCTCTGTGATCATTGAATAAATACACAACGTCTTAGTATGTTTCTCCCAGGTGCCTTGATTCTTAGAATGCAGCTCAAACTCAGCCGAGGAAAATGTGTTGAGTGTGTTTAGTTCCAGTGACGTTCTTCTTATAGTGGCCGTCCAAACATGCTGACACTGTACGGCAGCCTGCACCGTTTATCTAGAGGGTGTTCAGTCCAGTACACTCATAGGAGACTTTATTCAAATGATCATTTTAACTTGAAAATACAATTCCAAAATTGCATTTATTTATATATATGTATGTATATATATATATATATGTATGTATGTATATATATATATATATATATGTGTTATTTGAACACAAAAGAAATAAATAAAAAGAAAATCCAATAATCAAATTTTCATTTTCACATACTTCTACAGGCGTTCTATGACCATATTTAAATAAAAAATGGAAAAGCTTCCATACCCTGCTGTACAGTGGACAACATTCAAATGTTAATTCAAATTAAGAAAATTAAAATGCGATATAAACAATGTAACCTGATTTTTCCCATTTATGCAAGCAATATTTAGGTCCAAATGAAAATGAAAATACAGTTTTCTAACAGTTTGAAAATGAAAATGACGGACATTTTCAAATTGGATTTTTGCATTTTCATTTTTACTAAGACAACACATACTGTATATGTGGAAAATTATAATGCTACTGTGGAATTACATTTTCAAGTTTACATTATCATTTTAATAAAGTCCCCTATGGGCTTCCATAGAACTGCGTTAAAAAAAAAAAAAAAACGCAAGGTGAGCGTGTTGCTTCAGGTACGGAACTATGATCCAGGTCCAGAGGGGACATCAAAAGCTAAAACACTATTTTGTACTGTTTACTGTAGAAATATGGAGTTCACATTACAAAGTACTCTACCAGTAATGTCTACTGTAACTTTCACCCTGTGATAATGCGGCTGTACTGTGTGGTACTCTGGAACATGTCAGGCTGTGACAGTACAAGCTGCTGTCCTGTCTTCCATCATTAGTACCTCTGAAAAGTACTACTACTGTATCTTGACTTCTTCTCTTGTAATATTATGTCTTCTTCTGTGGTATACTAAAGCTGTCATAATGGACAAGGAGAATCTTTGAGGTAGAAAATACCCAGAACTCCACAATCTATCTAGGATATTTTCCGAGATCTTTGCTATTTTGTTGTTGTTGTTGTTGTTGTTGTTATTCACCTTTGAATCCGACCCTCACACACAGACAGTGATACCAAACATAAGAGTCCAAGCAGCTGAATGACAGACAGGGATGAGAGGAATAGATGCTCCACTACACTCTGGATTCAGTCTGTCTCTCTTTCTCTCTCTCACACACACACACACATCCATGTGCTTAGTGGAGCGTAGCTGAGAGACGTCTGAACAAACCAAAGACCCCAGATGCCTGAGTGGATGTGTGTGTGGCCTGGCCCCTGCCCTGACACACACACACACACACACACACACACACACACACACACACACACACACACAGACCCCAGCTGGAAGGGCTAAGAGGTGTTGACAGAGAAAAGAGCCCTGCTGCAACACTGATTAAACTCAGAAGATTGTCTTTCTCTCTCTCTCGCCCATCTCTTCTTTCTTTTTCCTTTCTTTATATTTTCTTTATTCTTTTCTTTCATCTGTTATTTTTATTATTTATTTTCTTTCTTTCTTTCTTTCTTTCCCAAACTCCTCTAAGATCACAAGAACAAAGTGATAGAGGACACACACCCAATGTAAATGCAGCTGTTCCTCTTTTAGCAATAATGATTCTCCTAAATACACCAGCTGCTTTTCAATTACTGCTCTTCTCACCGTGTGTGTGTGTGTGTGTTTGTGCGTAATGAGGGATAGTTGAAGGTCCAGTCAGACCCAGGGTCAGACTGGCTGATTAATACCCCCCCCCCCACACACACACACACTCTGAGCTGGGGTCAGTGTGTTGACAGAGTGGAGAGCCCGGCTTCAATCCCATCACAATCACAGTGTAATTACTTTGCATTACTGCAGGTTTATCTCTAATTCCGCCGCAGTACGTCATTAACTAGAAGTGTCTCTTCGTTTAGACCGTCATTACTCTGCATTACAGACGCTTTTGCTTTATCACCCAGAATTATGACATTACACTTTTCATTAACACCACAATTGGATCCAAATGAGCCTGCACGACACACTGTTTACTACTCACGCTCTGTAAAAACTGGACTCATTCACGTTATCGGATTGTAATTACTTCATTACACTTTTCATTCACAGGACTTTTCGTCAAAGTTTCAGTCTGTAATTGCAGCAGTGTGAGAGAGACATTACATGACACACAGTACATTCGTGTCATGTAAACTGACACAGCGGCTCTGGGATTGTAACCAAGTAAAGCATTAAGTCAAGTTGGTACTTTTTGAATAGATTCAGTCCAACCTGAGATTTTTATAAATAGCACAGCACAGCTCTGTTGCGACACTTAGCTGGCCAAACACAAGCTTATCCAGTATTGTAGCACCTGCTGGAACTATGACATGCTGGACTGGGTAAAGTAACAAAGATAGGTAGTGGCTATTAGACCGCCCAACATGAGAACCATGGAGGTTTGAACTCAGCTACATTTTACAATACTAGTGCAGGTAGCTCTATCCAGTAACAATACTATAGAACAAGCCTACTACGTGATACACACTTATAACCTTCACAGTTTGGTTGGGTTTAGGCACCAAAACTACTTGATTAGGTTTAGGGAAAGATTGTGGAATGGGTTCAAATATGTACGTTAATCCCGGCTGTTGTGTCGTGAAGTGGGCCGATTCTTTGACCCCTGTAGGGGCTGCTTGCAGAGTTGTTGAGAATCGTTCATCACTCGAGGGGAAGTGAAGAAGAGTTTGGTTGTAACGTTGGTGTAGACCGTCCATCCATCCATTATCTGTAACCACTAATCCTATTCAGGGTCAGGCAGGGGGGGACTGGAGCCGATCCCAGCTGACATTGGGCGAAGGCGGGGTACACCCTTGGTGTAGACCGTTTCAACAGAATGGCATTGCTAGGCAACAATTCTGGTCCATGTTTACTTGCTGACAGTTGATATCATTCACATACACTGTAACAGAAAATAAACAGGCACACAGATGGAATGTTTAAATTTACAATAATTTCGTTAACAAAAACTATGACGAAATATGGCGAGGATGGCGAGACGGCACCGCCGTCATTAAACACTAACGGTGACAATATCAACATGCAATAACGTTGATGAAAGAAGACGAGACCAAGATGTAGTTTTAAAAAGAAAAACTCTTTATTTTCATCACCTTCTACTTTCTTTTCCCGTCTGTCACTCTATCGCTCTCTCTCTCAAACACACACACACACACACACACATGGCACTGCGGTTTGCGGGTCGGGTTGGGTTTGGTTGGTTGATTAACACGTATTTTTACATGTTGGCTCTCATAACAGCCCGGTGGGTCATTAATGAGCAGTCAGGAGGACTTGGAGTAGCAAAGCTGCATTTTTAATCATTCAACCTGTTTTTCATCACCTGTTTTGACTAAAATTACAAAATGATTGGTTTTGGCTACTAGATTGACTGAAATGTTTAATATAATCTGACGACTAAAACAACAAATAAGCATTTTTATCCAAAGGGAGACTAAATCTAAAAAAAACTGCCAAAATGAACACTGAATTGCACTGAAAAACTCTCCACTGCACGTCCTTTGGTCCCCAGCGGTACACCCACCAGGAGTGAAGGAGATGGGATTGAACGGTCCTCGAGATGTATGAAGGAAACACACCAACATGCATACAGAGATTCTTGCTCTATAGTTAGATGTTCTTGTGCCATTTACCAAGAGATCATAGGTGAGATGTGGTATAGGATAACATCATCTTCATTGTTCAAATGATTTCTTTCTTACTGTTGTAGACTGGCGTGATGCAGAGCTGATGCGAGACATCGAGGCGGCAACAGGAGAGGACCTGGGTTCTGACAGGGTGGGTAAAAAGGGGAAAGGGAAGAGGAAGAAGAAATACCCCAACCTCAGCGATCTGAAGCAGAACGCCAACACGTCCCGCTCCCGGCTGGAGAAAATAGTCCTCAACAAGTACGTCACTTCTTGTCCCAGCAGGAACAGCATTCTCTGAATAACCGTCTCGCTTACTGCTCCAATATTGATGAATTTACAACGTTTCAGTGTGCAAAACTTTATATCAACCAAAACACAAGGTTCTGATAGAGCAGATGCTGTATGCTGAGCTGTATGAGGTGCACAGTTAGGGTTACATGTGGAGCTTTAAAGGACCAGTGTGTAGCATTTAGGGGGATCCATTGTCAGAAATGGAATATAATATTCATAAGTATGTTTTATTTGTATGTGTGTAATCACCTGATAATAAGCGTTGTTGTGTTTTCGTTATCTTAGAATGAGCCGTTTATATCTACATAGGGAGCGGGTCCTCTTCATGTTTCTACAGTAGCCCAGAATGGACAAACCAAACTCTGTTAACTTTTTCTGCTTGGGCCGGAGTCGATAACGTTACTCGCTCCAGACGACGACACCGCCACTCTCTCTCTCTCTCGCTTCACCACTCACTTCCCACATACACACACTCTATGCACTGGCTCGGCTCCAAATGAGCTACGCTAGTCCTACAACAACTGGCTCCAGAGAGTCAGTTTTCCTGTCGGCCACCGTAGCTCTCCAACACGCTCGGCACACGGGAGAGGCTTCAGTTACAGTTCCAATCTCCTCACCTCACCTCACTGCTAGATAACACTAGATCCTACACACTGGAGCTTTAAAGCAGCAGACCACTTCCATATGTAAAATTGCTCATTATCTCCTAACACTCAGCTAAATGTGTATTCACCAGATACCCTTAAAGATATTGAATACAGTCTGTAGCGTTATGCATGATGGTATATTAGGCTTATAGGTAAAAAAAATGTATTACAGAGCGAAGGTCCTGAAAGATACATATACACGTTTTCTTTCATGTTCTCTCTGTATTCTCTTTTATGAACATAAATAAATACTAATATAATTAATATATTTTGCACTCGGCAGCTCACGTTAACGTGAGTGTTTAATGGTGTGATGAGGTTGATCCAACCTTGCAAAGTGATGCATTGTGGTTCGTTGACAAAAAACAAACAAACAGAATTTTTCCCAGAATATAACCGCCCTCCACCGGCTCCATAATTTTTTTTTTTAACCTACAACGGCCCTGATATGCCGTCCTACATGTGCCATGTTTCCTGAGCAAATGTTTTTGTGTGAACTTTTTTACCATTAATGTTTTATCAGATCTTACTTGAATCTCTCTCACCTCCATTCTCTCATTTCCTGTCTTCCTCTCTTCTCCTCCCTGCTCTGTTCTTCCAGGAGCGCCATGCGCAGGGTAGCTGAGGTGATGACTAAAGCTGACAGTCGAAAACACGACAAGTTCTCCAACCAGTTCAACTACGCCATCCACTAAATCCACTCAGCCAGCTCACTAACTCCAGCCAGCTAAATATACACTCTGGACTGAATGCTTCTGTTAGACTTCGACTTTTTTTGAAAAAAGGAAATATTTAATTTATTGATGTGCACATACGGTATATGGATCTGGTTAAGAGAGATTAATATGATTAAATTAAACTGATTTAAACTGCTTAAAACTGAAAAGTCTTGTCTGAAAAGCTTTTGATAATAAGGAAATGTACATACAGTGTTGTGCCTCTTCTGGCCATACATGTGCAGCTTCTGACACAGAAAATCATTTTTGGTCTCATTTATCGGCCAAATTGTTCATCTTAATATCGCCTTTATATCAGCCAAATCCAGTTTTCCATTTTGTATTACTGATTGACTTTTTTCACTCTTGTTATTCTAGTATTTTCTAGTTGAATGTGTTGTTTGTATTAGTTTTGTGTTTTGGAGGATTAATTAAATTAAAGTTGTGAATGAACGTGATGCAGGTTAGAAAGGTTTGTACCAGAAGTAAACTGTAAATCTCTCTCCTCAGCCTGCTGAGTTTGTGTCTTTGTTTTTTCCTCCACTTTCATATTCTTAATCCAGGGTTTCATTCAGCACCATGATGACTGTGAGGAAGTTTTATTTTAAAAAACTTTTAATTTGGTAAAATTCAAAGTAAAGGGTTTTGTACTATATGTCGCTATTCATTCAGATGGGATCATTAGGATGGATTTTCAGACTCTGAAGTTAGTGAATATAACTGATATTCTGTTGCGTGTCAATGTATAATCTGATTACTGTAAAGTGATTAAGATGGAGAAAAAAAAACTACAAATCACCATGCACACTATGAAAAGAAAAACAGAAATGTTTCCACTTCAAATACATGCAACAAATATTCAGCCTCAAACAAATTTAGTTTCACAAGAGACACGTTAGAAAAAGAAAGAAGCAGCAGAGACATCCTGACTTTTAGTCTCTAGTTTGGATCAATTTCCAAAAAAACACTGGATCCTACATTTCCCACAATGCAACCAATAAGTTCTTCTCATTAGACTCTACCTGCCTGGAAAACACCGACATCGTTTAAACTCCACAGCCCAGACTTGTACCAGGCTTTCTCCTAGAAATGTGTAGTCTCCTAGCCTAAACTGGGATAACCCTGATGACGTCATTGTGACATCATCCAGGTTATTTTCTCTCACTCCACAGCCACAGGAGGCGTCATACAACTGTTTTCACCATGGATGTATTTAGAGAACTGGATACAGCATTGGAGGCGGGGCCCATTCATTCCTATGAAAGTTGCTCAGTGGTGCATGAAGCAAGTTAGACTTAGTATAAAGTTACCTTGATCTTCTGCAATTTTTGGGGCCCATAGAGGAAGCGCACTAGCGTTTCCTTTAACCCTGCCTACCAACCGCTTGGTCTCAGGCTCGCTCACATGATCGACAGTTTGCACGCTCATAGCAGCACCGCACATTCAGGAGCTTGCTTGCTTGTAGAAGCCTAGCAGCCGCAGCAGCTAGTGCTTGTTTTTGCTGTGTACATTATAATGTTAATTATAATATTATAATAATAATAATTATACTATATTTCTATTCCATTTCTGCAAATAGATCCCCCCTAACTGTTGTACACTGTTCCTTTAACCCAGCGACATATCATCACACGTGTTAAATTACGTTAAATTCCTTTTACAGTATGTCGTGCTACCAGCGGTACACGCCAGTTGTTTGGGAACGGAGATGTTAATATTGACAAGATAATAAAAGTGATGAATTACAATTTACAACAATTTTACAACTTTTGCCTTGATTTTAACGATGGCTAAAAAAGTATTCGTACGGGGAAGTTGATTTACCTCAAAAAATGATCTTCTGATTTGCAGATGTCTCTTTCCCAATGTAAGTCTATAGAAAAAAGTATTTTTCGGACCCGATGGCATCACGTGACGGACCCGGACGTTGTAATTACACGGTTTGGCCACAATGTCAAATTTGCTGCAAAGCCCCGCGGGTCGTATACTTCTTGTGAAGAGTATGTAACCCAGGTCACAAAGAGTTAACACACGGAGGTGTCTTAGCCAATCAGAGCGCAGGTTTATCGCACCCCCAGGCAGGCTAGACAGTGTACGCTACTCAAACGCTAGAGGACGCTGTGAGGAGAGGACCTGCGACTGAACGGTAAAAATATAGCTCAGATAAAGTTGTAAACACAATATAACGTTGTCAAATCATAATGGTAACAGTCTGTGCTCTGTTATAAGCTCATAGATGTGTGTGTGAGAGAGGCCCTGCTCACTGAAAGCTGCTGAGCGACACAGAGAAACTCCCGACTCGGTGAGTTGCTGTAATAAATAAGTGCTGCGTCACGTTGCTGCGTCACGATGTGCTAAGCTAACAAGTTCAAGTGAAAAGGCCCAGAGTTAACAGACTTAGCATTAAGCTATGAACAGTGCATTTAGCTAACTGTTGTAGAGCTCAACTGAATTAAAGCTGTACTGGGAAGAATATAAAACGACATAAAGAGTGTTTAATTGCTCAATGTTTTCTCTGGCTAGTAAAGCTACTGAACTGTTTTAATACTGAAACAACATGAGTTATGTTTTGTCAGGTATTTTATTTCATGGTATAGTGAATTTGATTTAAATAAAAAGACAGACATAAAAGAAGGCAATAGTAATGTGTCAGGTTTACACTGTATAATTTATAATTCATGCAACATTATTTGCTTTAATTTAAAAAGTATGTTAAGTTAAGATAGTCTCATTTTACCACAGTTTCATTTGTAATTCATGCACTGTGAAGGTTATTTCAAATATGTTGATTGCAAAATATAAGTTATATGAATATGTGTTCTAGAAGTTAAAGGAATTATTAATTCCTGATGAATCAGAAATGCAATTGATTCGTGAACAATTCTGGCCATGTCAATAAGTGCAGGTCAGGTTTTTTGGAGTGATTCAAAGTTGATGGCGAGCTAACCCAGACGAGACCTCTAGATCCTGGATTGAAGATCCCAGAGCAAAGATCTGTCAACCTTACCCCTCTTCTGCCATGGCGGTAGGGTAAACATCACAAACTGTACAAGGCAACATCACTCTTTTAACTCAACTCCCAGCATCCCGTGCACAACCTCAAACCCCAGACTCTGACTTAACCCCTTTTTTTGACTTGACTTTAAAAACATTTACCCTCCTCGTGCTCCCTGAAACACATTCCCTATGCTGGTGAAAGGACTGAGTGTTAACCACCACACTGGTTAAAGTGAATGGACTGAATATTCATATTATTGATATGGTGTATTGTGATGCCTTGGTAACAATGTCTATTACTGGAACAGTTAATATAGAATTATTGTAAGGTTGAAACGAGTTGAGAAGTGATAATATTGAACCGGGTTATTGTTTAATATTGTTACTCATTGAATGTTGGATCCAAATATTGACAATTGAGATTTTGAGTTATTGATATTAGGGTGCACCCAGTCGGAGAAAAATAGTTGGTAAAACTCAGTGGTTCCAACCCAGAGTGTGATATAAGAAATATTTTGTTGCTGAGTTGAAACTGAAGCATCTTTGTGCAATTTATCTGTATACTGAACTCATGGGTATTCATTTTGTTTGTTTATTATTTTTTAAAATACAAGGTACCAGTTCATAGCTTTTTGTCTATTGTGGTCATTTCATATTGCAAATAACTTTTTCTGCCTCCTGTTCGAGTTTGGTATCTTCTGATTCTAGTCCAGTATAATTATAGTGATAGGAGCTGTGTGCTACAAGTACATTTCTGTTCCTGTGTAAAATTGGTGGAGGAGCCCTTTATTAAACAGATAAGTGAACCATAATGAGCTTAAATTATGATCTCACAATGATCATTGTGTTTTTTTTAGAACCAGAATGGAAGACGCTGCCCTCTGATGTTCACTATACGTGTGAGGCTGGTAATTGAACCTGGGAGAGATGACAGCTGGCTCGGGGCCGTAACAAGGTACTACTATGGATTACTATGCATGTATGTGTTGGAACACTGTGTTGCACTCTCGCCTGCCCAGAGTAGTTAACTAAATACACCCACTGGTGTAAAAGCACACCGGTTCTGTGGACACACTAGGATTCTTTATCAGATGTCTCATACCCATTTAGAAACTGGACAGGGCCAAATGGGCAGGTGCCAAGGACCTCCAGCTCCAGCTGCTTTTAACAGCTATCGATGACTCAGAGGAGTCTCTTCCTCAGTCAGAGTCCTGCTCTTTAATTACATGCTGGATTATTTTGTTTAGAAACTGCTGATGAAAATCATACCTGGTTTACAGAGGTGGTCCCAAGGGGGGGCACGGCTTACTTGTCATCTTTATTACTGAAGGAAGTACTTATCACTTGTTTCTTTCATGTGTAAATCATTGTAAACACATCTACACCTGCACCCTGCTGATTCTAGGTAAAACATCTTAAATGTTGTATAGTGTTTTGTTAATCAGCGGCTTAATGTGAAGAGTTTTTCAAGCTCTATGATCAAAGCTTCTCTAGAACATGTCGCGTGTCCTGTGTGGGATTTAATGATAGCTGCCACAGGATGCAGACTGACGGCTTTGGATGGAGCATGTCGCAGCATTCAGGGTAGTATGTAGTTTTAAAAATCACAAATGGAGGTAAGGTATTATTACCTCCGCCAAGGCCAAAGGCCTAGGAAGGAAGTTATGTTTTCACCGGCGTTGGTTTGTTTATTTGTTGGTTTGCAGGATTACTCCAAAAGTCCGCAATGGATTTGAATGAAATTTTTTGGAGGGGTGGGTTTTGGCACAATGAACAATGGTGGCGATCGGGATCATGATCCGGCTTCGGGGTTTTTTTTTTAAATAACTCCACTCAGCCTGTGCATTAACACCACAGGCTTTAAGACATGCGCAGTGTAACTGATGACGCGTTCATGACGCGTCACCCAAAGTCTGTTTCCAGATGTTGGTGGGTTCTAGTTCTGCATTATGTGAAAGAAAGAGGTAACATAAAGCCTTTAGTGTCTGCAGAGGGAGCTGTGTGAAGTCTGATAAATGTCCTCAAGTGATGTCACTTGAGTCAGCGTCGGCCGGGTTTTCTACAAGTTAGAAAAGTCAATAGATCTGGAGGTGTGAAGTTAGAAAGAAGTGATCTTACAAGATCTCATCTGTGCTGCAGGCTAGAGGCTCCAAGCTACAGTAGTTACCACTAACAATCAATGAGAACTGGATACCGGACGCCAAGATGGAACCTATAAGAACTGCTCGTCTGGCGCATACACCAAGAAAGCTAATTGTTTGAATACCAAAAATGCAGAATAGAAAGAGTCATAATCAACCTTGTTTTCAGTTTAATGTGTCCTGTCAACGGTTTCATAATGATAGTTTGTAGGGGAAAATGCTTTTTGGGCCGTAGGGGGATTTTTCGCTGCAGTACAGAGTGGCCACTGGAAAAGACATTGGAAACAAGGCTGGGCGGTGGCACACCATCCAAGTCTTATTATACATCCATGAGCATAACACATCGAATCTCTGACTGAACTGTCAGCAGTTGCATTTTGGGTAATGTAGGGCGCCAAGTAAAAAGAAAAATGTGTGGAATAAAAAAGACGATATCTCTGGTTCCACTACATGGATTTTAAAACTGTCCATCATGAGTCTGACAAAGTTATAGGAGTGCATTCCTGAATCTGTGCAGTGCTCTTTTGAGACATCTAACTTATTGTATTATTATATATACCGCAGCAGCCCAGGCTTCAAATCTGACCTGCAGCCCTTCGCTGCATATCATCCCCTCTTATGCCATCATCAGGTCAAAATGTTACCATGTCCAATACGACTAAATACAAACCTCAGCTTCATTGTCCCTGTTTTTAGCCGTATGTCTATATTTCTGTGCACTGAGACTCACATCCCTTGTGTGTGTGTTCACACTTTGGCTACTTGGCCATTAAAGCTGCAAAACTTAACTTCTTTTTCTTTTTAAAAACATAGAAATCAACTATTTGTTATCCCTTTGTTTTTTCCGCTAATGGACTAATGGCACGCTAGCATGCTAAACTAAGATGAAAAAGCCAAAGCGTTTACCATATTAAAACATTGTCATTGTGGACATGTTAGCATTTAACTCAAAGCACCGGAGTGTCTAAATAGGCCCACAGCCTAACAGAGCCACTGGCACGGCTGTTTCCCACTGGACAAAAAAAACACTAACAGTCACTAACATCTGACTTTTGTCTTCAGTGGGAAAGGTTGCGATCGGCATTCATTCCTGGGACAAATGACTCTGCAGTAGTCGCAGGTATTTATCGGCTCCGGCTCCGATCGGCAGTGATGGAAACACGACACCCGGGTGGACTCACTAATTTTCACTCCTTTTCACTCCTTTTCTGACGCTTTCTTTTTCATCTCAGCCACAAAAATGTGTCCGTCTTTATCCGAGCAGCGCTCGAACATCGGTCCGAATTAGTCGGCAGCGAGTTTGAAAAGAGACTGAATATGTAACATGACCACTTTAACCTTTTCACTGGCCTCAATACTGCTTTCTACTGTTTACTAACCCTGCTTTCTGGCGTGTTCGTGACACACCAGAAATAAAAAATACAAAAAACAAAAGGACATACTTGTCTGCTGGCAATGGAAGTCTATCGCCTATTGTGTTGTTTCTTTGTCTTGTTATCTTGAATTTGACCTGTTGACCTTGTTACAGAGGACTAGTGCATGTCCCAGCACACATTCAGTTGGTACACCTGCATGTTGTGGGACTGTGGGACTAACAAACCACCACAGACTTCCTGCTGTCCTTGTTCCATTAGAATGAGTTCACTGGGCTGCTTTTCACAGTTTTAATTGTCATTACTTTAATATCAAAGGACGATATCATGTTGAGCTGAGGATTCAGTACATCCAAGGATTTTTATGGAAACTGTCAACAAATTCAATAAATAACAGAAATGAAATCACAGCTGGAGTTATACACGGTACTGACAATAGATCAAGCCATTCCTTAAGTCATAAATAAACATTCAATATTCATACAGACTTTTTTTGTTTTTTTTTAAAAAAGGAAATCAACTATTTGTCTATTACGTCGTTTTAAAACAGCATTCGGAATAGGGAGCTAGAACATAGATTTATGTACAGTAGTTTTCTGGTAGATATTCACATTCTATCAAAATAATCCATTGAAATTAAAGCCTTCAAATTGTTGGTAGTAAAAAGGAGAGCAGAGCTGAACACTGACAGTCTGTCTGCTGAAACATTTCAGTCTCCCTGGGCTCAGAGTGGAAGGATCTGTCTGCTGTGTGTGTGTGTGTGTCTCTACAGGTGTGTGCTGTAGAAGGCGGGTGCAGCGTAGCTCTGTGTCCCCAGCATGAAGGGGGACAGGACGTGGCTGGCGGTGAGGAAAGGCAGCTGAACCAGGCTGCCGGCGGGGGGGTGATGGTGGCTGGCGTAGCCAGCGTGCATGGCCAGGTGCCCGCTGATGGGAGGGGACGGGCTGAGAGGGCTGAGGCCCCCCAGGCCTCCTCCTGGTCCTCCTCCTCCTCCTCCTGCGCCGGTGGGGGCCGAGGTGTCCGCTCCGGGGTTCTGTTTCTTCCACTTGGTCCGACGGTTCTGGAACCAGATCTTGACCTGGGTCTCAGTGAGGGAGAGCGACAGGGCCAGGTTGAGCCGCTCGCACACCGACAGGTAACGTGTGGACTTGAACTTGTTCTCCAGCGCCACCAGCTGCTCGTAGGTGAAGGCAGTCCGGGCCCTGCGGGGCTTCCCCGACTTGGAGTCCGAGCCGGAGCGCTTCCTCTTGGGTTTGCCCTGCGTGCCCTGGCCCCCGTTGGTCTGGGCGTCGGCGTTGTGGCCCTCGGGGCTTCCTCCGGGGCTCTTGGTGTCTCTGCCGGCGTCCTGGTGGCTGTGCTGGCCCAGATCTCTGTCTCCGTTACTGGGCAGAGCCGAGCTGCTCTCCTCGCTGCTGTAGGGCCCGTCTGGAGCCTCGGAATCTGGGGTCCCGGATCTGTGGTAGTCATCCTCATCTGGGCTTCTGTACACAAAGCCTTCCTCTGGGAATACACACACAATGAAGACAATGTCAAACATCCATTACATTATCACAATTTACCTGCATGAAGCAAGAACAATCACATCTGTGTGTGTGTGTGTGTGTGTGTGTGTGTTGGGTTGCAGTTCCTTTAATGGCCACTGTCTGCTGGCCTCAAGAAAACTACTGTGTGTGTCATTAGATTTTGCCTCGTGCCCCAGAAACTGGAGCGCTAGCCGGCCCAGGTTTGTGGTGTGTCACTCAGTTTTGGTAGTATAGTTTAATTAAACACAAATACACAACAGATGCACCATGTCAGCATTAATATCAGCTGGAATAATGAAGGCATTCAATCTAAATGTTGAAACAGGGCCCTTCTACCAGACAGGGCCTTTATCATTTTAGTTTATATTTTTGCTGTATTGGTGTTTATTACCAAATACATCTGCAATAAATCAAAGTGCCACACGGACTCACCTTTGTCCTATTGGATTATATAGTGTACAATACAGTATATGGCAACTGTGTATTATAAAGATAACACTAATAACTTACGGAACATGGTTGATTGAAAAGTAAGTTAACAAGACATCATGCAATATAAAAAAAATAATAAAATGAACCCGCCACAATAAAAGCCACTGAGGCCCAAACTCCTACTTAATGTTTAATTTGATTACTTAAACTTTCAAAAGAGTTCCAGGAACTATAATCACACAATTAGTCAAAGTGCTCAGTGAAAATACTATTCTCAATAAATTCTTATCATCCAAACATTTGGAGATCATATAATTAGGAGCAGGAGTAGAAATTTAGGAGACACATTAACACCATTATCATTTTAGTTTATATTATGCTTTGGTATATTACCAAACTAATTTCAATCACTGTAAATGTGAAATTCAATTACAGCAAACTAATTGCCACATATAGCAACTTAAGGGCCACTGAGGGTCCGGCTGGTAGTCTAGCCTGGCTCACGTGTCTAAAAATGTTTATTACAAAACAAAAAAATACATTAAAAAAATCCTAAAAATATAAACATTTGTGGTACTAGTGCAACATTAAAAACTGTTTGATAAAAGCATTCCTTATTAAATCTGTGACTTCAATAATTGTGTTTCTATTGCCCAACAAATAACACCTGAAAATCCATTGTGAGTATGTGTCATATTCTGATTGACTACAATAAAACAGAAATAAAAATAAGAACGTATAAAACTTCAAACTCTCTGGTTTAGTTGGCTGAAATGAAAAACCTTCAAGTGGAAAAAGTATTGCAGATTTATAAGCATAGAAACAAGAGAACACAACACAGCGCTCCACATTTATTTTTAGCTGGAAAGAAAAGTCATTTAAAGAATTATTATTCTGTTTTTGGCTTGCCCACAAATTTTAATTATTTTCCTTAAGGGAAAAGTAAAAATGTTATCATAAAATTTCAGGTGGTATTGAAATGGAAATGTTAGTCCAGCTTTTTAAAATTAAAAAAATTAAATCTTATATATTATTTGAATCAGACTTTATATATTAGCCATAATCTGAGTTTACTGTTGGGCCTAAACCTGCTGTTATAAATACATGCATTAGTAGTTAATGGTAATTATTATAATTACAATATGTATGAATGTGCCCTGGCAAAACACATACAGGAATCATTGAAATTAATTTGATTAGAAATATGTTTCTAATGTGGAGCTTATTATTATTATTATTATTATTATTCAGCTTTAATTATTCAGCAACATGTATTTATTTATTAATCTTCACCACAGTGTAGTGGTGTAACTGAAAACTACATTTAAATACAAATAAACTCAACATGTGTTTGATAAGATTGGGGTTATTAGTAAAGGGTTATGGTCACTATTTATAGTGTAATTAACAGGATGAAGGCTGCTCCTTTATTAGATTAATACATGTAGGCCTCATGTTAAATCTTAAATCTCAGTATTCTCTCTGCACAGTTTTTGATTAGTTAAATAAAAACATTTCTAAAATTCGTTAGATTGTAAGGTTAATGTTAAACCTTTTGTTTCTTAATGTTTCTACTATAAAGTGCTGTGTGGGCCTATAATGAACAGACGGCAGGAAAAAAAGGCGAAATTAAATGTGAAGATTTAAGAATTGAAAAGGAGAGAAAACACATAAAGAGTAAATAGAAATGGTGGTTTATAGTAAACTGACTATAATGACTGTGGATCTGCCGGTTTAATATCATATAATGGGTTTGAATAGAAGCTCACAGACACAATTCAGACTGCTGTTAGAAACAGATATTCACCGATCAATAATACCGATCACACGCACGGACGGCCAATTACCTCATCTCTCTCTCTCTCTCTCTCTCTCTCTCTCTCTCTTTTTCCTTTATTTTAACTGAGCTTCAATTAAAGTTTTTTTTATTTTCTCTTCGTTAACACATGCCGACAATAAACATTTAAGGTTTCCTCTCAGAAACTTCTCTTTTCTTTTTTTATTTATTAAAAACTCACATTTGGGGTTGTGAACTGTTAATCAATGAAGACGCTTCTGTTCTATAGTTATTAGTTAGTTATTATCTAGTTATTATCGGTGTGTTGAACCAGCACAAGATTATTATAATAATATCAAACACACATTAGATATTTAGACTCTTCCCAATAAAATAGACACGTGCACAAAGAAAAACGGATCATTCCCTCAAACCTGTGTGCACGCAGAAAATTACAAATATATATAAAAAGAGAGAAATAAGTTAACAAAATTTAGCAAATCTAAATAACGCACACAAGAATCCTCTAAAAAAGAAATCGAATAAAAAAGGAAGAAAGGCAAGAAAAAAAACGGGTTTCACTACAACGAAAGGAGGTTAAATAAACTGACTCGGAATAATGAAATAAACACAGACAGATTAAGTGGAACGAACATATTAAAATAAACAGGCTGAATAAAATCAGTTACTTCGGTAAATTGAATAATAACTAAACCAAAGTAAAGGAAAACAAAGAGCCTGACCCGGGTCATTAAGGAAACCCGGTTTTAAAGGTTAATTTCGTGTGAACTCTGCGGACTTACTGCTCTGGTAGTCGTCCGCACCGTAGCAGCCCTTGCTGGGCTCGAGGCTGGGCTCGCGCTCTCTCCGGTTCTCCGCTCCGTACGCGCTCAGCTCGCGCTCACCTCGGTGGCTCGCGTGCTGCTGCTGCGGTCGTCGGTTGCTCGTGAACTTGTTGGGGTCCAGGATGTCCAGTACGGAGAAAGAGGTGGTCCGGTGCCCGGTGGGGCCCTGCATGGCGAATAACGGAGACGATTATTGGATTATTCATTTGACGGGATTTTAACGGGAGTTATCAGCTCCGGTTGAGCTTCTGGGTGTTTGTTCATTGGATCACAGACCGGGACCCTCACAGACTGGGACCACAGACTGGACTGATGCAGTCTCTATAGCAACATGAGTCTCTGATTGGACATTTGGTTTTTTTTCACTTATCTTTAATTGAGTTATATATTAGTTTACAAAAGGGTATTATTATTAATTGATAACACTCGCCACAATCATTTCAATGATCACAATTATAATGAATAATAATAATAATAATAATACATGAAATGCAGTAATTACATTATTAGTTTCCATATCAGTAAAGAAGGGTTAAAGAAATGAAACAAACTGTGAGCTGGAAGCAGACAAACAGCTCACACACACACAACCGGTAACACAGCCGGTAACACATATCTAACATGTAGTAATATGTCAGTCGGGTATCAGAGGGCCAACCAATCGGTTCCGTTTTATTTATTTTATTTATTCTATCTGGTGTTGAAGGAAAAGCAGAGTGTTGACAAAAAGGAAATAAACTCTTATTTTTTATTATTTATGGATAGAAATAACTGTAAAATAAACATACGCATTTTTTAGAGTTTAATGAAATCATTAATTTATGATTTCCCATAAAAAAAATCCCCAATTTCTATCAGTGTGAGCGTGTATGTGTCCACCGTGTTTACCAGCTACATATGATCTATACACTGAATAGAGTTCTGTCCAGATGAAAAGGTGTCCAACTGTATGAGGTTAGATAAAGGATGTGTCGGTGGTGCGGTGGGGATCTCCTCTGCACTACATCCTGATTAGGATCATTCATTTATTAATGAGGCCAGTCTGGAGCATGTCGACATGAATAATCCCACATTAATAATATTATAATCCTCTCTTTAAATAATCCAAAGGGAGCACGCGGGGAGGACCCAGGGGCCTATTAACATCTGATGATAAGAAGAACCATAATAACCATAATAATCCTTTATTTAAGATAAACGGAAGAGTTCAGAATTAACCCTAAATAATAAACTCTAATCTATTACATTTAATCCACTGATATAGGATATCATGTACAGGAGGGATTTCTCCACAACTAATAGGACCACTTTTTTTTTTTTTTTAATTATACGGTTGTTGTTGTTTTTTTAAACTAATTGCATATTTTGTGGAATTTTCGTTTATCTGAGAAAAAGTATATGTTTTGTTTAAATACTGCGATTCAGATTAAATTAATTCTGAAATCGTAAAATTCGTTTTCATTCATTTTTTTTATGGATTGGAGCACAATGAAATATTCTACCAGATTACTTCCCTGTGATTTGATCTATAGGCCTCTATAGTTTATTTTTATTGTTTCCATCACATCATTTTACTGCTGTATCTTAATAATTAAGGCCTCATCTGCCTCAATATGACAACAGGCCAAACTATCATCATCATCATCATGAGAATAAAAACAAGAACTAATAATAAACATCATCTCAAATCACTCTTTTACACATTATTTCCTCAGTCACAGTTAATTATCGGCAGTTTATTTACTTATAGGCTACTTTTCTGGTACTTTTTACACCGACCCTGTTTACAAAAAAGTATATTTTTTTCTTTTATTTTTATTTGCATAAAATGCAAATCTCACATTTACAGTCTTTAGGCGCTCAGTGATCCAACTGGATCTCTTCTTGTTTTAACTCTATATGTCTATAGTCTTCAGGTTCTACTGTGGGACTATATCTGCTGCTAAACTAAACAGAGAAAACACATGAAGTTTGGTCCCGTGCCTCTACCTGCTGCGGCGGGACTAGCACCGGGTTGGTCGGTGGAGGTTCGGACTGGTTCTCTCCGGCCGGAGCGTCTCTGCTGCCCGGCACCGCGCTGGAGAAGAGCCGCTTCTCTCCGGCAGCACCTCCTCCGTCTAGCATGTCTCTGTCTCTGTCTCTGTCTCCGCTGTCCGGGCCCACCACGGTCTGGACCCCCCCGTCTCCGCCACCGGGACCCGCCGGTACCGCTCTGTCCCGGTTCATCATCATCCCGGCGGCGGGCTGGACCGGGTCTGCTCCGGGCCCTCCTGCAGCTCCGGTACCGGCTCTGTCCCGGCTCATCACGGTCTGGACCCCGTCCGCTCCGGGCCCCGGTACCGCTCTGTCCCGGTTCATCACAAAGTTACTCTCCCTGTTGTCCCATATATTAATATATTAGAGGAATCCGGATTAAAAAATGAAACCGAATCAGATGAAAGCGTTTTTAAAGGGACTGCTGGACTAGATCATGTGAGAATAAGAAGTTGACACCGGGCCGGTTCATGAGTCCATCACCATGAGTCCTCCAGAGGGACAGGATGTTTGCAGCCTCCGGGTCAAGTTGTCCATATAGGTGAGAGAGTCTGGACCGGGTCTATATTGACCGGGTCTGTCTGGACCGGGTCTGGACAGATGGAGGTGTCTTTTCACCGGATCCCGTCAAACTTTAAACTTCTTCTTCTTCTTCTTCTCCTCTCCTCCTCTGCTCCCTTCATCCTCCGCTCATCCACCGGCGGGTTAACGCAGCGCAGCGTCTCCGGTGACGGTGATCTCTACCGGCTGTCTGTCTGCTACGGCGCCGTTATCCCGGGTTGTTGTTGGCACGCGCACATTTAAACACACAGCGCACGGCAGTCCCGACCTCCAGCCTCGATCGCGCGCTCTGTCTGGTCACCGGTGGGTGCATGCGCGCTCTGGAAGACCTGACAGGAGTTGAAGGCGGGACGCACGCTCATCTATCTCTCTAATAGTTCTCTCTCTCTCTCTCTCTCTCTCTCTCTCTCTCTCTCTCTCTCTCCATTAGTTAAGCGAAGCCCCCCCCCTCTCTCTCCTTCTCTCCTTTTTTGGCTTGTAGCGGGCCCCTCGAGGACCCACAGACATATACTCACGTGCCTGTGTGTGCGTGTGCGTGTGTGTGTGTGTGTGTGTGTGTGTGTGTGTGTGTGTGGGTGTGTGCGTCTCCCTCCCTCCCTTATTTATGCATTCCTATTCAACTCTACAGCTTGTAATTGGCTACAAATGAATCCCACTTCCACTAATAGTCTATTATCTCGGGGCTGCGCGCGCGCGGAGCGGTGCGGTGCTGTGCGGTGCGGGGCAGCTCGCTATCCGAGCACGAGGAGGAACAGAAAGCGCGTGCTATGGCTCTTCTTCTTCTCAGTTGATCACAGAACTATATGTTCATTATATGTTTACACAGCAGGTGAAACACTATAGCCTGTATGTAGCAGGTGTACAGGTGTGTACAGGTAGGTTGACTCTGTAGTCCCTGATGAGTTCTGCCAGTATAGAATCAGTGTGGACTATAGTGTGCAGCAGTAATAGTATAGCCGGTGTGTTGCAGGTTAACTGTGCGCAGTAATTGATGTGTAGCTGATGTGTGATGCGTCGCCTCGCTCAGCTTTACTTGTGCATCCACACGAGAGAGAGCAGCAGCTCTTATCTTTAATGCAGATTCCATGCAGGGTATAGGGCCTCTCTCCTCAAAACTCAATTACGGCCTGAATAAAGCCGGTAATGTCCCCGCCGCAGTGAAATATTGATTCCTAATCCTTGGCAGTCATTACTATGCCAGAAAATAATAGACCACAGAATTGGATTTTGATTTAACACGCGACGTGTTTATTCTAATGCTAGGGACTTAATATTCCGCCGACTCTCATGTTGAGGAGAGGAGGAAAGGAGAGGAGGGGAGGAGGGGATAGTGATGGAGGCTCTGACGCCACACTTTTTATATTGTTGTGGAAGAAATTAAAAAAAGAAAGAGGTGGTGGTTGGTGGTGGTGATGGGACATCCCTCCTGTCCTCCTCCCAGGCCCCCTAATACACAAGGTCAGCTCCATGTAATTGCCTTGCTCAATGATCCTTAGGAGGAAGAAATTAAAAGTTGAGCAAAATAATGACTGAAACAATGAGACATGATTAGCCAATCAGAGAGCTGAGCCCATTATAGGCAGCCTTTGATCTACTTCCTGCTTCCTGCCTGCGTGGAGGCTTTATGGCTTTATTTTAAAACAGTCAATATATTAATACCAGATTTTAAAAAGATCACAGCAGCTTATTCACCTTGGGAAATATTAGCATTTTAACTATGGCGGAAGAACACTATAAAGCACTGCCAACACACACTGCTACAGAGAAGAAGTGGTAGGGGAAATCAGCCCAGTGAGTGTGCAAGAGTATCAACTATTATTATTAGTATTGTTATTATTATTATTATTATTATTATTGTTATAATTATAATTATTATAATTATAATAATAATAATAATTATTATTATTTGTATTATTATTATTTTATTTGCAGATGTCCAAGCAGTCAGACAGCCTCTTCTTGATTTCGCTGAGAGTAAATAAATATCAGGTTGTAAAACCCCCCCCCAAAAAAAAACAATTTCTGAAAGATGTAGTGTCAGTTTAAACATCAATCTAACTGTATTCTACGTCACATCTGTGACAGCACAATAAAATAATGACATGTATGTAATGACTGAATGTATTTCGGACTTTGACCCATGTACCATTCAGATTGAGCCCTTAGTCCACTTGGACTTTCTGAAGAATTCAGTTTAATAAGAGTCATAGATATTGTACAGTAGAAGCTAGAGTAATCATAATAATAATAACTGTAATAAAATTATTATCATTACTATTGTTATAATAATAATAATAATAATAATAATGATAAATAAATACTACTGAATATAACAACAACAACAACAATACTACTACTACTAATAATAGTCATAATAAAATGTCAAACATATATAAAAAGAACCCAAAAGGTGCAGTATAATATATAGGTGCACTATATATATAGTCAGCAGTAAAATGTCATAATGTACTGCATGTGTGTGCACATATGTGTGTGTCTGGAGGGGGTTATTGAATCATAATTAATAATTAACTTAAAGTGAGGATCTGTAAAATGTTCTCATTTTTTATTATTTTTACAGACACACACACACACACACACACACACACACACTCACACACACACACACGCGGTGGCTGTCCCGGTTCCCACAGTGTGTGCCAGCAGACACACTGTGGGAACACTCCCTCCCTCCAGTCAGCATGTGTGTGTGTGTGTGTGTGTGTGTGTGTGAGAGAGAGAGTGTGTGAGCCTGTGTGTGTCTTGTGTCTATAATTATTCTAATGAAGGTTAACGAGCTCTGCTCAGCCTCCTCTTTATTAAATTAATCTCAGCCAGTAATGAATCATAATTACTATAATTAGCAGCTTGAGCTGCCTGATCTCACACTGGTGGCTGGTCAGAGTGAGGTGATGATAGCGAGGCTTCAACCTTCATCTCCTCATCATCTCTCTGCTGTCTCCACTGTCTCTGCTTGCTTTCAACACATATACCCAACACCTTTTCATCCCAACTCGTCACATACTGACGCTTTGTCAGACCTCCATACGTCACACTAAACATGTGCTTAATGTTGTGAATTAAACAAAAACACCTGCTTAGGTTTAGGCTACAAAACCACTTAGTTAGGCTTAGGATATACCAGGTCCACACTGAACATTTATTAAAATTGTGTCTTATTGTTGAGTGTCCACCTCTGATATGATGCTCTATTAATATTACACAACTGATCAATATTTATTGGATGGATTCTGAGACACAGCTCACACAAGTTTGCATGAATATGCAGTCTTATTAGTATTTATTTTTTCCTGCCAAATTCTTTCCCTTATTGGTATTGCATGGTGTATTTTGCTACGTATACCGGTCATATTCTAAGACATGCTTCATTTTAGACACTTTCTTGTGTTTTTGTGAAATATGCACATACTTAACAAAACATGTTATTATTATGACAAACATATATATATATATACATA
>CAKAOI010039570.1:0-41280 GCA_916701655.1 Sebastiscus albofasciatus
TATATCACACCTTGCTCCTATTGTGGGACTTGAGAACAAGTTATTACAGCTCTGTTGCAAACTATTATATATCTACATATAGATATATATCTATATAGATATATAGATATATATAAATATATCTATATATACATATCATGAAAATAACGTCCATGGCATGAAATATCCTCACATCTTCAGGTCTTCCTCGAATAGGAACCAAAAACCTTTGTTTCCCACCGTACCTTTTTAAGTGACGCACGGTGCTCGCTTGTTGCCAGTAGACGTCAGAGGTTGTTACCTCGTTAGCATGAAAGCTAACAAAGCGCAGACATTGTCAACACATAATGAGTACTTTAGTTGTAATAGGACTTCACACGTCTATAGTAAGTACTTTTGACTCAGCGTTATATTGCAGCAAAGCTAGGACTGTTAGCCAGTTAGCTTCACATGTTTGTCTAACGTGTAAGGTTACTGTTAACGCCTGTGTCAAACTCCTGTTATTACTGTATAATGTGGGTTATATTGATGAGTTTATTGTACTGTTTGTTACAGTAGGCTTAATACATTGTAGACATTAGGCTATATATAGTATAGCATATGTAATTGTGGTTAAACGTGTCTGTTTTCGAAGTCCACAAACATAATAAGACATTGTAGGCTTACATTATTTGAATGTAAATTATAGCGAAGTTATTGCGTTATATTAAAGGTCCCTATTAATGAAATTAATAGATAAATACCTTAAAGGTCCCATATTATGCTCATTTTCAGGTTCATACTTGTATTTTGTGTTTCTACTAGAACATGTTTACATGCTGTAATGTTCAAAAAAACCTTTATTTTCCTCATACTGTCTGCCTGAATATGCCTGTATTTACCCTCTGTCTGAAACGCTCCGTTTTAGCGCATTTTGACAGAATTGCAACAGAATTGCGTTACTAGGCAACAGCTTGGGTTCATGTGTACTTCCTTTCAGCTGATGTCATTAACATACACTGCAACCAGGAAATAAACTGGGACACATTTAGTATGTTTACGTTTAAATCTGTGTCAAGGGTCTAAATATTGTTTATTCGTAACATCACGAATGGGCAGAAATCCTAACAGCTTGTTTCAAATGCAGAGTTTCTGAATACGGGCTGTGTGTATTTCCCTGTGGATTGAGTGTTTCGATACTTTCACAGTATTTATATAGGACTTAAGCCTGCTTTATAATATAAAAACATGAAAATCTCACTTTTTTTATAATATGGGACCTTTAACATAATCACTTGTTTCCTATGAATGCCTGCTTTATGTTATAATGCCATATGCTTTTCCCTATAGGTCTAATGTGAGGATCACCACATGAAGGGGAAATATCACTAAGGTGGTGAATTGAAAATGCATCAGTGCCCTGATTGTCCAAAATTCTTCCCATCGCCATATAAGCTTCAGAGACATTATGTCATCCACACTGGCCAGAAGCCCTTCACCTGCGCCCTCTGTGGAAATGCCTTCACACAGTCCGATCATTTAAAAACGCACATGCAGAAGGTCCATCATTCAAGGCTTCCGGCAGACCGTCTACGCCAGGATGGCATCGCAACTCGTAAACAACAAGCAAATTGTGGTAAACCAGCTGCGGGGATCAACACACACGGCGGTAGTAATTACACTGTACTACCTTCGATTGTGTCATCTTCTGTGGCTTCCCAGCTGGAGTGGAAAAGGGAAAATGTGGCTCACAAAACTGGAAATCCACCAAAAAATATGACACGTGTAAATGACGCCTCAGTGACTTGGAGCAGTATCTCAAATGTGGATCCAATACCTCAGGAGCAAGTTGATTCTGCAAGTACAGACACATCTGTACGCAGTGCCTGCAATGGATACACCTGCAAAGTCTGCTTTGAGTCATTTACTTCATCTCTTCATCTTTGGATTCACTCGACAATTCATGACAAACCAAAACAATTTGATACAGGCAGAGAGTCAGTCCAGGCTTTTTCTAAACAAGCCTATTCGAAAGGGCACTTGCAGTCACAAGAATTGAGCTCCGGCAGAAGCAAAACTACTTTGAAACACCAGTGTCCTGCATGTCTCAAAACGTTCTGCTCACCATCCAAACTACAACGGCATTTCCTTAATCACACGGGGCAGAAACCCTACTCATGTACGATGTGCAGGAAAACCTTCACACAGAAGGTACACTTGAAATCCCATTTAAGTACAGCAAATAAATGTTCACATTCTGTCCACACTGAAAGGAACATGCAGAGCTTTTGCAATAGCAAACAAACCTCAGGTCTGCAGCCTCAGTCGTCACTTCAACAACATCCCACCAGCCATCCCACCAGCCATCCCACCAGCCATCCCACTCCAGTGAATTCCTCAGTAGAACTGGAGCTACAGTGTAAAATAAGTGTGAATGCTGTGCAGGACCTGAACAAGACCGAAATCAAGTCGGATGCCGTCGTAAAACCACAGCAATCATTAAATACACACAGCCAGTGTTGGAGTGTTTGTCACAAGTCGGATGAACAAGAGCGGCAACACTCGACACATAAAGACTTGAAGCCATTCCAGTGCATGATCTGCAACAGGTCGTTTCAGTTGGAAATTAATTTGATACGTCATCATAAAATTCACAGGAACCAAAAAGAATTACGAAGTCCTACTATTGTGCAAAATGGCAATAATGTGAAAATGCCTGATTCCGAAGCAATAAAACCTGAACCCAGTCATGCAGATCCAATTGACTTGAACGTCATTGTTAAACCAGAAAACTGGAGTGAAAATTGCAGTGATTACAATGAGTCTCTTCTTCAGGATTCTGAGTTAATCACACCAGCAGAACGGGGGAGGGAAACCTGCCATGCCACCAGCGAGCAGCAGAGAATTAACTCATTACATCAGTGCCATACATGTTTAAAATGTTTTCCATCTGTATCAAAACTCCAAAGGCACATGATGACTCATACTGGACAAAGGCCATTTGGCTGTGAGATGTGTGCAAAGAGATTTCGTCAGAAAACACACTTGAGGGTCCATAGTCGCACTCATCTGTGGTCTAGATATCACAAACAACGATCATTGTATATTAATCGGCCGACTTCTTGCATAGGTGGGTTTAACACAAGGACTGCAGCAGACGTCCCGGTCCAGGAAATGTTGCTACATAAGAAGGATTTTGAGACACACGTTGGCAGCGATGTAGTCCCTGTGAAACACCTGGATCCGACCCCTTCCATGGTAATTATTCAGAATGACAAAAGAGAATCAGATAACAAGTTGTTGCCACGTACCTCAAAGAAAAATGAGGTTGTACGCAAGGTTTCTACAGTGACTGTGAAAAGGACACAGATTGCTAAATCAATGCAAAATCCAGGCAATGTGCAACACAAGTGCTCCCAGTGTTTAAAGTGCTTTCCAAGTGCCTCTAAATTACAAAGGCATGAGATGGTGCACACAGGCTTGAAACCATTTCAGTGTGTTTTGTGTGGGAAAGCATTCAGGCAAGCTCCACATCTGAAAGTCCATGAAAGACTTCACTGTAAGAGGAAACCATCCAAGCCAGTCAGTCAACAGGGGAACATGAGAAAACTGAAAGCAAATAGTCTACAGCAGCTTTACCCGAGGATCAGCGTTCGTATCCCACAACAGACAAAATCGGTGAACACAGATAGTAAACTTTCAATCTCCGATGGTGCTGTAAGTAATGGAGTGAGTGCGTCGCTCTGCACCAGACGTGAAATATCCATCACAAAAGTGAACAGTCTCTTTAAGACAAACTCTAAAAGTAACGTAACTTCTATAAATAAGAAACTTCACACATGCCGAATATGCTTTAAGAGCTTTATGTTTCCCTATAAGCTCTCAAGGCACATGATCACGCACTCTGGGGTAAGGCCATACAAATGCACTTTGTGCAGCAAAACCTTCACTCAGCGTGGTCATCTAAAAATTCACGAGAACAAATGCAGACAGGGTGACAAGGTATCGCATTGTATTCAAGCAGAAATGATGAATGCCAAGCATCTCCAGGATAAATGCATTGAAAATCGTAGCGATTGCACAGATTTTAATGTGAATGCATTAAGAGAGCAGCTGGAATCACATTATACAAGTGTTGGTCATCACTCATTTACTGATGGAGATGCATCTTATTGTTCAGAGGCAATGGATACTGAATGGTTGGCAGTGCCAGAAGTAGGCTTACAAGAGGAGGATAAGGAATCAGAGAAAAAGCAGAGAGACGATTGTAATCAGGCTGCAGACCATTGTAATTTTTCATTTCCCTCTGAGCTTGCCTTTGAAATAGACAAGCTTGTCCAAAATCAAAACATGGCAGCTCCACCTTTGTCACATCAATACGAGGGCAATGCACATAATGCAGAAGTACCATGTCAGCCTAAAGGAGTTGCGGCTATTCCAAATAGCAACAAGCTGCTCAGTGATGAACTTGTCAGTTCTGTGATTGAGAATCAGATGCAGCCAGATGATTACTGGTGTGAACCACTAATTGTTTTTGAATGTGCCAAGTGCTCTGTAAGTTTTAACAGTGAAAACGATCTCAAGCAACATATTTGTTCAACTAATGTTCAACCTAAAATGACAGCCCAGAAGCATTGTTGTGACATTTGCTTCAAACATTTTGCATCTCCCTCTAAACTGAAAAGGCATTATCTTACCCACACAGGTCAGAGGCCGTTTGCGTGTGACATCTGTGGCAAAACGTTCACACAGGCAACACATGTCAGAACGCACCGACTGACTCACTGATTTTTGTGTAAAATTGTATTTATGATGATCATTAATACGATGTTTGTGTATACTGTATGTATGTAAAATATGTGATAGATGTATAATAATATGTGCTTTTATATTTTGTATTTTCTGTATTTCATGAATTAAAAATTAAACATTCATGGTATTTTCTAGTCCCTCTTGTTGAATTTGTTTAGGCTGTACATTTAATTGATGTGAACATTTTCTCAAAAATGATTATAATATTTTACAATAACATTTTTTGCTCTTTTGTTAATAAGACACATACTGAAACATAAATCACTGCACATTCTGCATTCTTCACTTGTATAACCATATCAGAATTACTGTGTGGAAGTTTGGGGTTTAACACTTATAAAAGCAACTTACAACCATTATGCATACTACAAAAGAGAGCAATCAGGATAGTAACTCATGTGGGATATAGGGAACATACGAACACACTGTTTTTAAAGTCACATGCATTGAAATTCATGGATTTGGTCAAATTTAAAACAGAAATAATTATGTTCAAGACATAATTCACTTCCGGGCAATATTCAAAAAATGTTTTGTGACAGGGAGGGGGGATTATAATTTAAAAGGAAAATTGAATTTTAAAAAGCATTGTGTTCGTACAACAAAGAAGAGTATGTGTATTTCAGTCTGTGGGGCGGATGTGTGGAATGGGTTAGTTAGGTGATGGGTTGAAGCCAAGCACAAATATAAATCACTTTAAAAAGCTATACAAAAAAGATATTTTTGGGAGGTATATGGTTGAGGAAGAGTTGTGATAAGGGTTGCATTAAGGGTTGTTTTATATCTACTTTTTAACTCCAGATGGATATATGGGTTGTAAATAAACTTGGGATGCTGTTCATATATTTAATTTAGGATGTAAATAAATCTGGGATAGTTTATATATTATATTATATTATATTATATTATATTATATTATCATTCTATGATGAGTTATTAGAGGAGAAGTGAGAAAGGGGTAGGGAAATACAAATTTTATTTCTACCTACTCCTTTTCGGACACTATTACTCTTGTTTTGTTTGTTATTATTTTGTATCTGTTTTTATTTATTTTTATGTTCGAAATAAAGTCATTCATTCATTCATTCATGACTGATATTTGAATAAATGTAGGCTACTTAGTTACTTTCCACCAATAATAAATCAAGACAACGTCTGTCAACATAGTTCAAATGTGTTTAAACACAGCTACTGTGGAGTTTTGGAGTTTATTATGGAGTTAGTTTCTTCACTCTTAACATTACTGACATAAAACCACTCACTTCTTCAGCCTCCAGCTTCCTCTTCACCTCGTCCATTAAGAACGTCTCCATCCCGTTACCGGCGGTGCAGTAGTACCGGACTAAACTCCCCTCACCTCCCGGTTCAGTCATGATGTTGATAAACGTGCTACTAGAAGTTTGTCATGCCTTCTAGTTGACTAGAGAGTCGCCATATTGGCTTGTTGTTTACACCGGAAACGGAAGTACGTCATCAGGCTGCAGTGACTAGTCTTGGCCAGCAGGGGTCTCTGTTACACAGAGGAAGATTTCACTGATGGAACAAACCAAAGAGAAACAATCTGCATAATAATAATAATAACATTTATCACAGTATAAATGTGATCATGTGTAACACATGTTCATATCAATTTTATTTGTAATAATGGTATGTTAATGTGATAAGGCCACAACAACAAGCCTTCATTTTGTGATTAATTTGAATATGTGAATTGAAGTGAAGTTTATTCAAGTGTGCTATTAGTATACTTCTTTTAAACTTAAAATAAGAGAGTACTTTCAGTTTACTTTTTATGTACTTATCAAAGTTATACTTAACAAAATACATAAAATGTACTTGGCTCATACTGACAAGTATACAGAGAAGTCTAAGTGTACTTGACTTATACTTGTACTTAATCTTTTGATCAAGATACACTTAAAAAAAAATTACAAGTTAGTATACTTGTAGTATAAAAACTATTTAACTAGTAGTTTACTGAATATACATTAAAGTGCACTTTCATAAACTATGAAGTGGGCTACAAGTATATAGAAGTATACTTGCAGTATAAACAACTATTAAACTAGTAGCTTACTGAGAGTATACTTTAAAGTGCACTTTCATAAACTATAAAGTGGAATACCAGTATAAAATTTGTAAACTATCAATACAATACTTACACTTAAAGAATACTTTTCTAAACTAAAAGGTGGCCCTATTTAGTCCCAAGAAGTATTGAAGTAGTACACTTACAAGTATAAAACTAGTAAACTATATGTATACTTATAGTATAGTTGCAGTACAAAATAAGACTTAAATGTAAACTAGCTGTGTACTCAAAGTTTACTATTCTTACACTTAAAGTATAAGTTAAAAGTATGCTTTTATAAACTAAAAAGTGGGCCAATTTAGTCCCAAGAAGTATTAAAGCAGTACGCTTATATGTATACTACTAGTGCATTGATATTAGTATACTTACTACATAAAGTAGGCCTATACTTGGGAAATATAAACTTGAACTTTACTTTAGTGTACTTCATAAAATAAACTTGACGTATACTGTTTTTTCGTGAGGGTGCCTCGGTGCACACATTAGGTATTCAGACACACACTTGCAACAAGACAACAACAAGCTGCAAACGTGTAAGGGCACATACTCACATTTAATACACACCAGTTTCTGACAGACACAGAACACACACCGGTACACCTCCGCTGCAGTGTATTATCTAGAGGCAGCTCTGAACAGGTGTTCCTCCAAAGCTGTGAGGAAACCTCTGCAGCAGAAATAAGTGCTTTCACACAATTCTCACTTTCTCTGTCTACCAGAGTCAAAGAAATCCTCCGTCTATCTGTATCAACACTTCACTCTCAATCTCTTTTTTTATATCTGTCTCTCCTCCTGCCCTGTCACACTCTCTCCAACACTTTTTAATCTCCCTCTTTTCACTCTCTGACATTTTAATGACCCCCAAACATATTTAATCCCCATACTTTATTTGATGAACAGTGTTGTGCTCGTTGCCTGGTGCCATAAACCCGTCAAACGCTGACAAGCTGGTGCGACCTGCCACAGTGTACTCCAGACAATGTGAGGAATTATGGTAAGTACATATGTTCATATAACGGCAGACATGGTTATGACTTCAGATTGATGTAAAGTTGCCCCAATGAGATTCCCACTGAGTCAATAAGTGTCATTTCTCTACATGTTTTTATTGTCACGTCAGACAACACATTCTCATCCCAACACGTCATAAACTCACGCTTTCATCAGACCCCTCAGCATCACTGTTAGGTCACAGTAAACACGTGTTTAATGTGGAAAAACCTACATGTTTGGGCTTAAATCTGCTACGTTTGCACAGTGAAAATGACACTGAATGTTGTGAACATGGGACACGAATGAACAGATTTCCCAACCATCGTTCTGTTCGCATCCAGCTTCTCAAACTACTGGACACATTGTGGGTCACATAATAACCATCCAGCATCTCACAGTCAGAGGTCCTGTTCAAAATGCTCCTTATATAAACTTCACTGGGCTGCAAGGTGATGATTACAGTACCTTTAGTCAGCGACAGCTTTAATTAATATTGGTACATTTGGATTTATGGGGCTTTTACCCAACAAGCCACAATCCAGATTTCCCCTTTTCGTTGTCACTCTCTTTCTCGTTTAAGTTTAGCCCCTGACTACTTTCATCAGCCCATAATATTGGACTTATCCGTGTAGAAAGGAGACATTAATACTCCTTTCAACAGCTGCCATGTGCAATAATTAGCCCCGCTGCTGCTAAGTGAACACAACAGCTTCACAAAATGGACGCCGCCTGGCACACCAGTCACGGCGTGATGTATTACTGTACATTAAACTTGTTTTTATTCTCCTCCGCAGCCCATAAATGATCAGAAGGAGGGAGGGGGGATAAAGAAGATGGAGGCTGGAAGAGGAGAAGTGATGATGAGGGGAAAGAGGCAGAGAATAGAGAAAAGAGACGATAAATACATTTAGAGGGGGGCTTTGTTTTACAACTTCATCATGTTGAACTAATTATTGGTAAAATGCAAAGTGTTTCTGTAGATTTGTGAAAGGGACAATAATGTAAACAGTGTTGCAGGATAAAAGGGTTTATTTAAAGTTTTACGTAGATAATGATTCACACAAGCAGATTCACAAACACACATCTGACAAATATCCATTTGGAGAATGAAAGACATATTTTTGTGAGTCACTCCTCCTTTAGTTCAGCCGATCAGACTGTTATCAGTTCATTAAATGGACATTATCAGTGGTTATAATATAATATATATATATATAGTGGGTCAGAAGGGGCCTGCTACACCCAGCAGTAGGTTTTATCATCGGTTCACATGGTCGATCACTGAAAGAAGGAACAGGACAGAGCTCAAACAGAGCGTTTCAGACGGAGGGTGAAAAAAGGTGCTGCAGCACAGCCGGTATGAGAAAAGTAAAGTGTTTTATTTTTCAACATCAAAGCATGTAAACATGTTCTAGTAGAATCCCAAAATACAAGACTGCACCTGAAAATGAGCACAATAGGTCCTCTTTAATAAATGTCCATCGCAAAATGTAAAAAAAAAAACACAAGGGTGCGGTGAGGGGAGACCAAGAGTCAGCATTTTCTCTGTGCACAAGTTATGTGACCGAAATCTGTTGTGTAGGTCACCTGATAACAAACTAATCCATCTAACTTGCGAAAGTTTGGTTATACAATAAAAAATATATCACATGTTCAGTACACAACAATGTTCAAGCCGTTCTCAGACACTGTTTGTAGCTACGAAAAGTACAATGCAATTTGTATATATCCTATCAAATCAATTTGTTTGTAATCCACATAACTCAACCAGGAAGTATAAAGAGCGACAAACGCTGAATGGGGAGGGACGGACTTTCGCCAAAAAGACCGCTGTTCTGGTGTGAAACCAGAAGTTAGCGTTGATTTATTTGTCACGTAACTTCTGTAATTATTTTAACCCAAACCATGATCTTTTCCTAAACCTAACTAAGTCGTTTTGTTGCCTGAACCTAACCAAGTTGTTTCCTGTGAAGGAACAAAACATGTGGAATAACTTTTTGTAAGATATCATATGAACCGTTGTATGAGGTACGTTGCAATGTTCAGGACAATTTCTCACTGACTGATCCTGAGATAGGGTCTTTTGTCAGTGGACTTCAGCAAAACAGGATTTCTGACATGGACATCTGGACACACACGTACAGAAACCACACACATACTGTACACAGACACTTGAAGCCAAACTCACACAGATGTAAATGTCAAAGGTCTGCTGCCCGAATCATCCCTTTTCTAATTGAAAATTAAACTTGAGTTTCGAGTGGCATTATCACATAAAATTAAATTACACGTTCTGTGCGTGATGATTAATATTCAGGGAGATTTCAAGAGGGCTGTCATGTAAAAGGCCAGACTATTATCTTTTGCTTTCCTTTTTTCTCTTCTGCTCTCTTTATCTAATCTGTCCTTTCTCTCTCTCTCTCTCTCTCTCTCTCCTCCCTCATCATCTCTTCCCTCCCTTCCTCTGTACTTTCTTTCCTCTCACTCTCGGATGGAAATGAGACCTTCACAAAGAGACAGTCAACGAAAGCGAGAGGGAGGAGGCAGTGAATTTTCACCACTTCAACATGTGTGCATCAACGGAGTGCTGATGTGTGTGTGTGTGACGTGAGCACATTTAAATATTTACTGCCCTCAGAGGAGTGTGAAGTGTGTGTCAACAAGGCATCCATGGAGAGAGAGAGAGAGAGAGAGAGAGAGAGAGAGAGAGAGATAGAGAGAGAGAGAGAGTGAGACACACGCACACACACACAAACCCATCAGCAGAGCTCAACCAGTAAACACAGCATCAAACTGACAGAAGCTATCAGAATCAACAATAACAGGAGAAGTGGGGAAGAGCAGGAGGATGGAGAACAGACTGGGGAGGGGGGCGGGGGAGATGTATGGAGAGAAGGCAATAGGGAAAGGTGTGTGTGTGTGTGTGTGTGTGTGTGTGTGTGTGTTGGTCCGTGTGTGGGCTGTTTCACCGCCTTCAATTTTTTAAACATCAACCCATCATTGTCAGATTCACTGTGACATCTTGGTATACCGACTGGAAACAAGTGAGCACACTAAGTTGCCTCTGTCTCACACAAAAATATATATTCTCTATTATTCATTTCAATAATCGTTTTAACGCCACAAATTTGTTGAACGCATTAACGCAATCTATATTTCAGAGGTTGTAGCGGGATTTAAAGCTACAGTGAAGATACTGGTATCATATGAAACCATGTCATAATAGCTTGTCATGAAGGAGGTTAAATAACGCTGAACTTACGCTAACTTTTGGCAAGGAAAAACTGGCATGGCCATTTTCAAAGGGGTCCCTTGACCATAAACTCATGTTTACAATGTTTACTGAGGTAATAAATCAAGGGAGAAGTAGGCTCATTTTCTCATAGACTTCTATACAATAAGACTTCTTTTAGCAACCAGAGGAGTCGCCCCCTGCTGGCTGGTAGAAAGAATGCAAGTTTAAGGCACTTCTGCATTGGCGTCACTTCTCAGACCTGGAGGTTGGTTACTGATCGACACAGAAATAAAGGGATGGAAAGAGGTGGAAATGATGATAGAAAGATGGATGCTGGAAACTATTTCATTATATATTCATAATTAAGTAAAAATCGAAGTTAAAAACCCCCCTTAGTTATTATTTATTAGGGTTTAACACTCTAAAGGAGGTTGCCCGCTGGCAAAATGACATCAAATAACAGACTAATTTGAGATAAAACAATTGTTTGAAATCATTTTGATAACTGAAACACAGATGACAGTATGAGGATGCAGGTCTAAATGATTAACGTCCACATTAACCTGAGCTAAAGCACAGTGTGGGTCGTTTCATTCAGCTCCAGCTGGAACACACACACTAAACTCTGAGGCCTGACGGTGCACAAGCCCTTGTCCCAGTTAACAAAGAACATCTCTCACACTACATAAAATCCCAAATCCCCTTGCCCCATATTTTATCAAGTAAAAAAAGTCAACATCACACCACCACCAAGGCTGTTCCATTTAGCTAAATAAAAAAAACCCTGAAAGCCCTTGGCCTATTTTTTTAATGTTTAACACATAAAGAGTTTGTAGCCGTTACTTTCATTCCCAAGGACCTCTGGATTCTTCCGGGGAGTCCCCGAAGCACAAGGAGGATTAGTTTAATTTCACTATCACGCATTCGCTTAAAGATAGCACTATGAGAAAGAGTGCAAAATACGTATTCTCAGAGGTTTTAATTCTCCAAGCACCAACAGCCTTAAGGCAACAAAAAAAAGATGGAGATTACTGGGACAAAGCCCGAACAGGCTGACATCCTCGGCCTTGAAGACATGACAAGCATTCACAGTGGTTGCATTTCCTGGTGACTGCAGCTAGAGGGAGGTCTAGGTTTACTGCTGAGCTGCAGTCTGCTGCTGTGTTGTCTTGGTTCAGCTCTTCACTGCAGCAGAGGAGGAAGAGGAAGAAGAGGAGGAAGAGGGGGACAGTACGGCTGTCCAAAAAAACACAACTCACTGCAGTAACGGAGAGATCAGATGTGACTGAAATGCTGCTGGAACGTTAGTGGGAAATGTTAGGGTGGTATTTTGGAGGTATTTTGAAAATGTTATGTCTTACTGATATGATCTAAAGACATTCACAACTTGTCCTTAAGGTCATAGTATATTATATGAAGTTTATAAAAAGAAAGTAACAGACTGTAAGTACACTGTTAATGTTATCTGAGTATGTGATCCACTATAAGCACCAGTTATGCAATGCTGAATGTTTTATACTGTATTACCTGCAATTTATTTAATTTATTATATTTACTTTCCCTTTTTTCTGTTCTTTCTCAGATCCTGCCATACATTTGGAATATTTACAGGTTTAACACGAACACCATGATGGGCCTGCTGTTCTCATCAGAAGAAGACCTTTCTCAAGTGAAGGATGTGGTTGGTTCTCTGCTCTACGACACCATGTTGGAAGGCGGCGCCGTACCTGACCTCGGTGTGGTCCACCCTCTCCTCCTGGCCAATCGCGATCAGAGCTTGGACTCCCGGGCCAGCCTCCAGAAGCAGCTGCGACAGGTTGAAATAAGAATTAAAAGGGGCTCTATGTAAGAAGCAGAAATTGCTTGTTAACAGTGACACTTGTGGCGGTTAAGTCAGCGCAGACGCGAGCAAGCATCGGTCAAAACAGTGAGGCACACACGAGACTGAACGTGACTGACAGTTAAAACCACAATATCACTCTATATTTCACCTGCTTGGCAGTAATGTTCGAAGCTCCCTCCATGAATTGAAGGCGTGGCCGATGTTGATCCTAGGTTTCCCCCTCTGACGTCGGTCACATTCTTGTTTTGCAAGACGGGCTTCACTAAATATAACTTTGTTTTTTTTGTGCTTCAGTGGAGTTTGTGTTGGAGTCTGAGTTGTGGTGGGGGCTGGTTGTTTGTTGGCATTAGTTGCACACTGTTAGCCCTGAAGCGGAGCTGAAAATAAAGGCACTTGTGACTTGTAACTTGTGACTTGTGACGTCACATCCATTGGATTGTCCCGGATAAACGGCCCACATTCTTCACATTAAAAGCCGTCCACAGGCTGAGAGAGGAAACCCAGAAAGTTGCGGAAGGTCTCATTTTTTAGGTGTGGTTACAACCTGTTCACACATTGGCAATAAAATATGAGATTGAAGATTGAAAACATTTATACGTGTAAAATTGTACACACATTCCCTTTAAAAGAAAGCGTGAGAGTATTCATGAGTGATGATGACGATGCTGCAAATGATCAAAACATTGACGGAGTAAAAAACACGAGGTGATCGGTTCCTGCTGAAATAGACTGAGCGTGAACTGCTCATTGATTTCACCTTTAAAGTTGTGCAGTGTAGATGGAGACAAACAGGAGGGGGAGGGAAGAAAGATATTGTTGCCTTGAGACAGTTAAGAAAGAGCGATTGTGCAAAATGCAGCATTAGAAATGTGGGCCTGTTGGGGATTGTAAAGAGGCTACAAATCAATACGACGGCCTAAAGGAGCGATATGATGATGACAAAACGCAGTTCAAAGTTGTTCTTAAAAAGAAGAGAGAGCAATCTGCTCACCGAGCGTTTTTACTTTATATTGAGACAGATGGGAAGAAGCAGTTTGCTTAATTTGTGTTCATTTCTTCTCACTGCAGCTCCAGGGCGACATCGGGAACAGGGCGCCGACCTACCTGAAGGATCTGATTGGCCGATTGTCGTCCTTCTCAGATGAGCCACGCCTGGCTGGCTTGGTGGCATCAGTGGTTACTATGGTGATGGATATGGCTTACACATCATCGAAACAGTCATCAGGTGTGAAAGGAAAGGCAGCGGGGTCATCGTCAGGCCAGGTAAAACTGCTGATGGGAAATAATGAAGGGAATTTGTGAAAAGAGTGCTTGTTAAAATATTAAAATAGAGTATATTCCTGTTTATATCGACTGTATGGAAGCACTGAGAGGCAAAACAAATTCTGGTGATCCATTTTTGTCTGATCTAAATTCTTTTCTCTCCTGTTTTATGACTTAAGAACAGGTGAAAAAAACATTTTTTGCCACGATAATCTTTCTAGGTGCCTTAATTTTTGTTTTTACATCAGTGAAACAGGTGGGAAAAAAAAGTTTTGGCAGGTGAGAATTGTTTGTGTTTTTTTTCTTTTGCGGCCACAAGATGCTGATGTGCACCACTACACCATGTTCTACTGTAAAAGGACTAGAAACATTCATGTTTTCTTCCAGGTGAGTTATAATGTCTCCATGCACTCTAAACACAAGGTACATACAGTATAGTGTGCGTTAGCAAGTTATGTTAATTACAACTTACCTGAAAGAAAAACATGGATGCTTTTAGTCCTATTTAGAACACCATGTTGCACTTCAGTCTCTTGTGGCCAAAATGAGTATTACAACAACAAACACTGTTTTTAGAGATGGAAAACTTGGAAGAATGATCCTGACAGAACCTTTTTTCTCACCTGTTCTTAAAGGCAGGGTTTGTAGTGCTGTTCAAATAATTTTATTGTTATATTAGTTGAAATTCTCATTTCATCCCAGCAGCAATCAATAAATCAAACGCTCTGACAAAAAAACCCAGAACATCTTGTATCTGTGGCTGTTGCAGGACTGTAATAAGCCCGTCCAATCATTTCATTCCAATCATTTAATTTGGGCTGATTTAAATGATTGGACGGGCTACCTGCCTGTCTATCTACCTGCCTGCCTTCCTGCCTACCTGTGCGCACTGTACACATGCACTCATTGCATGTCACCGGAGTCTTCCACAAGCTAGCTGTGAGTACTGACAATAGCCATGTTTGTTGCTTACGTTCATTGTGACAATTTTGGGGAAGGCCTGAAGTGACGGACTCAGTCAGTGTTGGCAGCTTAGCACTTTCTCGCTAGCTTTAGGGACTTTTGGGGCAAGTACTGTTAGCTACTTTCATTGGAAAAGAGTTGGCAACACTTGCCTTAGTTTTTCAGTTGAATCATTTTTAAAATCTAGTGTACTCTTACTCATTTCTCAGCATTACCGACTCAACTCTTAAGTCATAAACACAAGAAAGAAAAACAATTTAAATCAGACTTAGATCATCAGGATGTTTTTTCTTCTCACTTGGTTCTCGGGGCTTCCGTACTACTGAGACATTTAAGCCAACTTGTTTTACGAGCCTGCCAATGAATACTGAATAAAGTGATGAAGAGACTCAGAAAGTTTAGGAAGTTAAGTCTTAAATCCCCAAATCGGAAAAATACAGATTGTTGAAATCATACTGCAAGAAGTCTATTCAATGCATTGATTTCTACCTGCAGCAGAGAGTCTGGGAGCTCCAGGAGGTGATGGAGGAGTACCTGAAGCGCTGTCGGATCAACCTGAGTGACAAAAGCAGGCTGATCCAAGACTCCTACAGACTTGAGGCCCAGCTCAGCCTCACCCTCACCCAGCTGAAGACCTGTCTGCTGGGGGGAGACTGTGACTCCAGGTGAGAGAATACAGTAGATAGAGGTGAGCACAGTGTTGCTATCATACAGTAGAGCAGCATACAGGGGAGGTAGAGGAAGCGTTGCACAGGGTTAAACACCACACAGCATAGAGTAAAGAGGAAGAGGAGGAACATGAAGGAGAGAAGGATACTGTGCCGTGGTTAAAGAGGAGTAGTGCTGAGGTGTGTTCTGTTCCTCAGGTCTCTGAGGCACTGGGCCAGCGGCGCCGCCTTTCACACCCAGATGTTGGTTCACCTGGCTGGTCTGGAGGATCAGGCTGAGCCCCTGGCTGCAAGGGCTGCTCTGGAGCAATACAAGGAAGACCTCACACAGATCATACCTGCTTACAGGTAATACTACCAATCCACCATAGTAGAGGTGCATGATGTCTGCGGGCTTTGATATGTTTTTGGGCTGCAACAAATAAAGTTGCATGAGCCATTCACAGTGGCACGGAGTCTATTTTTCACTGATGATGTTTTGGTAGAGACTGTAGAAGATGGTCAACCTATGCAGGAAGTGTAGCACACAGCATACGGTCCAACTACAAACACTGTAGATTTTGAGCCCATGTTGTCAGACAGCCAACACACACAGCACCTCAGTGGAAGCAGGAGCCTAATAAAGCTTGCATACAGTAGAAAAACCACAGCCACACAGGGCCTGGCTGTCTACTGTGAGACGATCTCTGCAGCCTCCTCCAAATATGACAGAAAAAAACACATAAAAAGCTCATCAGACTGTCAGAAAAGTCTAAACTTTCAGCGTACATTTAGAGTTGCTGCTTGCTTACAGTAAAAATATCCAGCCAGACATGCAAAAGACATGAAAGCCAAAATGTAATATCATTTTTTCTCTTCATTATAGGCGTTATAAGTCTAACACAGTGTGTGTCGTAAAATGCCGAGGGGGTCTTCTGGCATCATGTGACCACTCCAGCGAGGTGCCAGAGGAGGGATCTATGACGGGACTCACTGTGACGGACAGAGAGACAGGAAAGAGTGTGAGCATCCCTCTATCTGCCATGACTACAGAGACAGGTATGAAGTAACCAAGAAAACTGCTCATGCCTGTTTTAAGTTGCATTTAACTGAGCTACGTTGTACTCGACAGGGAGACGGAGGAGAGTCTCCGGGCCTGATTCCACCTCTGTGTCCTCCTCCATTAACCTGGACCTTATCACCTCGGATCAGTACGCCCAGGCGTACCTGCACCATCTGTTCTCCGATAAGGGACCCGTGGCAGAGCTGGAGAACTACTTCATCAAGGCTAGTGATAATCTGAGAACACTAAGAACTGATCCAGGATGTACAAACAAGACAGGGGTGAGAAATGGGCCGGAACAAAGTGATGGAGAGCGTGTGAGAGGCCGGGCCCATCAGGGCACCGATGGAGAACAAAGAGCGAGCGGGGGCGAAGATGATAATCAGGGCAAGACGGACGGGAGAGGAAGACGAGACGAGACGGAGGAATGTGAGCGGAGAGGTGAAAGGTTGCAACTGAGTATTGTGGAGACGCAGCCGGAAGAGACCGGACCGCAGCAATCAGGAGATGTTTGCTGAAGAGGAACATTCAAATAAACTCAGAAACATGATGATGTTTGTAATTTATTCAGAACCCAATAATGTTCTGAACTCAAATATAATATTTATCCACTAAATGCACTCATAAATCATTAGCAATAAAAATAAATATTAAAATATCTTGTGTTTTTTTTCTGTCCATTCCAATGGACGGAGAATCTGAACATCATAATAACGGCTTTGATATCCACAGACCTCGGTTTTCTGCTTTCCGATTTTGAATGACGAATACAGACTACCGCCACCTGCTGGTGTGCAGAGTTATTTCATCTCAAGCAGGTGCAGAACGTATGTGATAGTTGGCCGTCTTTTTGGTGTGTTCGAGTGCAACTTTTTGGCTGAAACAAAGGCGACGTGAGACGACTCAACGGTTGGCCTTCGTTGCCGCTAGTTCTTTGATGTCGGGTTGGTGTGTCCCCAGCTTTAAAGTAAACCGTGACTTATTTTGTCACGTAGTCCCGTGAGTTACGTGAGTCATACGTCAGTGAAGTTTTTGTCAACCACGACCATTTCATAAACCTAACTAAGTGGTTGTGTTGCCTAAACTTCCTGTGAAAACAGAAGTTTATTTTGAAAAGACACTACGCATGTAACGTGTGTATATTGACATGCCGTCCCTGGTCCGCCCAAAAGTAAAGCAAGAATGGTGCTTCAGTCTCCGATGCCGAGGGGCACTGACCAGACGGCGGTATTTGACGAGTGGGAATGTGTTGGACAACAACATCCACCATACAGTACAATCTGCCAACAGTTACCAATGAGGAAGTTCTTACAAAAGCTCAGGTGAAAGGTTTACTATATTAGTGAGAGTTGAATTCCAGATTCTTATTTGTGCACTGATCATCCAGTCAGAGTCAAGAAATGCACTCAACACATCCCGCGACAGAGATGATAACGTGCAAATGAAATTCATTTTCCCTTTGAAATCTCAAATCCATATTTGGACGTGGATCATTGTATCTGATGATGCGTATTACGAGGTCCGTAGTCACAGTTCTGCAGCCGTGTATCCATGGCAAAACACGTTTCTATGGTTACTGTAGCATATTTCTGTGGGGCCTGCTTCAAAATCAGTGTAAATGTCAACCTGAGCTTGTGTTATGATAAACATATTCATGTTATGTGTAATAAACGGTGACATACTGAGTTGCCTTCTCAAAAAGGTTTGACTTTTAAGTTACTCTGAAATCACATGGCTGCATGCAACTTTCTGCCGTATGTCAACGGAAACGCACGATGAAAAAGGGGACATTTTGAGTGACATTCACGGGAGAGAGGTGGCACTTTTTGTTAAGTGTTTCTCACTCAGAAAGGTTGAAAAGAGGCTTTTCTCTCTCGGTAATACGGCGTGCGATGCAGCAGGTGGGCGAGCAGCACAGGAAGGAGCTCTTATGTGGCGTAGCTGGCAGCGCCGTGTGAATATCAAGCCGGGAAAGGAGAGTGTGTGTGTGTAGTCCTGTATTTCTGTTGAGTGTGTGTGATTGCATGTATGTATAGATTAGAGAAAGATGTGGAGAATCCAGGCATAATAGTATATGTGAATAAAACATGGGAGAGTAATTATGTGTGTGCGTGAAAGTAAGGTGTGTGAGTTACTTAGAGAATAAGGGATAATAGTGATTGCATTACGGAAAGAAAGAGGGAGAGTGGTACAAGTGGTTGATGGGTTTTTCTATGTGTGTGTGTGTCAGGTCTCGCTAGCTGTCGATGAGTCACACTTCACAGCTCCAATTACTGGTCTCTGCTCTGCTAATGCTGTCTGATTGGTGTTATTAAACTCTCGCTCTTTTATCCTCTTCCTCCCTTTCTGTTTTTTATCCTCACTGGCTATCAGATTAGTGTGACTTTATTATTCAATGCAATGTAAATCTGACTGGTGAAAACAGTACATGTAATTCACATACACCACACGGCACGGTATACACTCTCTCTCTCTGCTCATGTTCATTTTTCTCTTGCTCTACTTTCCATCTTTGATCTTTAGAAACAGCTCTTTCTATAGCTCTTTTTTTTCTCAAATCCCTTTGCACAGAAACTTTATCCTTGCAGCATATTCTGTCTTTTTCAGCACAGATTGATTTATTGGCACGGTTAAAACAGTCCAAGTATACATAAAGACGTCACATCAGGCATCAGAGAACATTTCAACAAGGCTGACTAGCATCGATCCAAGAAACGCTGTCACACGGAGCGACTTCAAAACTTTTATCATTAAAGCTTCAGTAGACAGAAAGTTTTTTGTAGTCACTGGGAAAAATTTCCATAATAACCTTTCAGCATATTGTAATTCAAGTGTTCTGAGAGAAAACTAGACTTCTGCTCCTCCTCATGGCTCTGTTTTCAGGCTTTAAAAAATCTAGCCTGTGATGGGAGACTTTGGCCAATCACAGGTCATTTCAGAGAGAGAGAGAGCGTTCCTATTGGCTGTGCACTGGCTGGTGGGCGGTGCTTGGTATTTCCTCAACTGTTCTCAACATGGTTGCCGGATGGATGGTTCCAACAAACACAAAGCTTTCATCTGGGAGACCGCTGTTCGAGTCCCGTGCGTTAAGTTTCACTTTCACGATACAATCAGCTGTTTGTTCGTGTCCTGTGTTCACAACGTTCGGTTTCATTTTCACTTTACAAACGTTGTAGTTTTAAGCCCAACCAGAGTTGTTTCCTAAACCTAACTATTGTGGTTTTGATGCCAAAAATAAAGTGACGCCAAGGGGTGTGATGATGCTCTTTTTCCCTGCCTCTCTACCTTCCTAACTCTGGTGAGACAAAGGTCAAAAGGTGACTCCCATATCTAAAATAAAACCCAAAGACGGTCACAGTGTCCTTATTAAAGTAGATACAGGTGCAGTAAAGAGCCTCTATATGTCTGGATCTATATGCATGTGTTGACATGTTGCTTTTCCCCTCTCCTGGCCTACATGGGTAGTTGTGTATGTGGTTGCGTCTGTGCTTGTATGCCACAGTCTGTTGTTGTGAAAGCATCTCCGCGGCAACAGAAAATCGCCACAGTAACTCGACATCATCACGCCGCCCACAGCCTCTCAGCAGAGAACAGGCGCTGACACAGAGTAACCTACACTGTCGAGTGTGTGTATGTGTGTGCTGTATGTGTGTTTGTGTCAGTGTGTGTTCGTGTGTGGGTGCCTGCAAGTCAAAGAGAGGAAGACTTGGTCATGAACTTCTGGCAAGAGAGAAGCTGGAAGACAAGAAACGGAGAGAGATTGAAAGAGCAGTGGATGTAGAAAGGGAGGGAGAGGAAAGAGTGCAAGAGAGCAATCAACACCATCGACAAAAACACAACAGAGTCTCATGGCAGTTTGTGAAATAGTCACGAAATGTTATCTATTTCATTCGTGTACACAGACACGAATTTCCTTTTTTTTTGTGACGCTCAGCATGACTTTAATCAATAGATTTTTCGTCCGTTTTCCTACAAACGTCCAGCAACAGGTGACGCATCTGTCAATTTCTGCTCCCGTCTTTTCAAAATAAAACTACTTAGTTAGGTTTAGGAATAGATCGCGGTTTGGGTTAAAATAACACCGGATGTGGTGTACATGATGATAGAAAGATGGATGCTGGAAACTATTTAATTATATATTCATAATTAAGCAAAAATCAAAGTTAAAAACCCGCCTTAGTTATTATTTATTAGGGTTTAACACTCTAAATTATCTGCTTCATCAGGACTGTGTACGTAGTTTGATCAGATTTGATTGACGGTGACCAAACACCCCACCAGCTGTCATCAGATTCTGAGTCAAATGTTGAAGTATGCAACATCACCTTCTCCCAGCTGAGCCCCGCCGACTTCAAACCAGTGACCAAGACCACAGAGATGAAAGGAAATACAGAAATCTCTTCAAGTGAAATAGCCAAAACTGTTCAAACTTTGTCAGAAAACAGTGTGGTGGCTTCCTTCTAATTACTTTGTAAAAGCCACTTTAGACGCCTTGTACATACAGACATTTCTAACACGCCATCTTTCAAATTATTTAGCTTAATTGCTTTACTCACTCACGCACGGTGATGGACTTGTTTGGCTTGTCAGGATGGCTTGATGTTGAACGGCTTGTGCTGTCAATTGAAATAAATCAAGGTTGTTAAAAAACACACTTAACAGAAGAAAATAGGCTTTTACAATGATCAACACCTAATCAAGGAGGCAAAACTCAAATGATTGTTTTTACGTTAGCGGTTGAGAACTGTCTCTCCTCGGTGTCGTCAGCCACAAATTGCCCACACCTGACTCTATTAATTGGCTGGAGCACCGTGGGATTTGTAGTCCTATAGTTTTGTATGGCCTATAGAGGTCACCACTAGGTGGCAATATATTGTTTTGTCCATTTACCTAAAAAACAAAACTGTCTCTAACAAACAGTGCGTCGATGTTGGAACTTATTACTCATAGTAAGAACCTGATTGACAATATGTGTTTTCAGGGACCTTAAAGCTGCATTAATTGATTTTTTTGGCCACATCTGACGTATTAACACCATTTATTACTTTGTGTTAACATTAAACATTTGATCCATCATCATTATTAAAAAAAAAAAGTGATTGGTGCAGCTTCAAGAGCGGAAAAAGATTTAAATGTTAAAGCTCCATACCGGTGGTTTTTGCATGTTTTAGCCCATTAACTCCAAATTGCGTTCAGTTTACATTATTGCAGAGCCATATAGGCTCTTAGATTGATTCCCTACCTTCAAAAGGCAGCCTTTGGATTCAATTCATTTCCATAAAGGAAAATTAACGTTCACTGACTTGGAACTTGTTCGAGATAGATAATCAATCACAGCGAACTATTTATTTATCAAAGGTCCATTATTGTCAGCTGTGAGCGGGGTCTATTGGTGCGTTCGTAGATGAGCCTCCTCGCAACATCCATGTTTGTTTCGTTGGAGTCTTTTGGCTCAGATCTTCCAACAACGTAGCTAATGAATGCGATACCTTTTGGCAGCCGACTCTAACCTGTTAAGTGCACCATCAAGGACACAAAAGGGTCCCTCATCCTTTAAAGCCCCCCTCCAGTATATTTTGCCATTTCTATGATATTTCATGTTTATTTGAGTCATTTCCTGACTAAGTTGATTAGCCACACTGTTTGCCAAATTTTGTTTTGACAAATTTTGTACTTCAAGTTAAAAAAATAAGGTTGTTGCTAAAATGAGAATATGATGTACGACTGTAGTAGAAGCTGAAGGTCAGACGTCATCCTCCAAACATACGCAGGCGCACTCATGCTTGTTTTAGTCGGAGCAGCAAATAAATCTGTTTAACTGTCACTTTTTCTTTCGAGTTAGTTAGCTAGTTAGGTGTAGTTAGCTAGCCCAACTTGTTGCATCAGCTAACTGATGGTTTTCATTTTATTGAACGGATGAAATCAACACAGATTACACAAAATCCCACCGGCAGAATTAACACAACTCACTGACTCACTGTCTCTCTCACTCGCTCTCTTTACCGTCTCCTGCTGGAGATAAATTAATGGAAAGGAGCCGATGCCGTTTTGGAGGTTTGCGGGCCTCTAACAGGTCTGGACGACGGGGAGCAAACAACTTTCAGCTCAAGAGAGAACAAGTGAAAAGTCCCATTAGAGAAATAAATGAATCACACTGCAGCCTGGTGTCGTGTCGGTGCTGGAATCTGAGGCGACAGCGGCCGGTGTTGGTGGACAGTGCACCTCCAAAACGTCCCGAAACTGCATTTGAAACAGCCAACCACAGCAACATGTCTACCCTCCTCCGGTACGCTGTGGCTGGCGTGCGGTTGGTGCGGCTCCTCGGTGCAGCAGCAGCCAGACGGCCGCTTCGCCAGGAGGAGACGGTGAAGAAGAACCATGTCATTTATTCCTAAACCTGAGTGGTTTTGTTGCCTGAACTGAAAGTGACGCCAAGGTGCGTGATTTAGCACCAGCATGTGACGAGCTGGGATGAGAACGTGTCGGTCCTCCCTGCTGGGTCGTTTATTTGTGGATCTTCATGTGGCTGTGCAGGCCGAGCCGTGAGCTACATACTTTGGTGCAGTGTGGGCAGCGGTAAGAGCCTTTTTCTCTCTCTCCTTGTGCTGCTGTTTTCTCTCTGCAGCACGGCGGAGTTTCGTTTCATGACTCCTTCCTGCACTGATTTCTACCAGGAGCGCCTGTCCAGTGCAATGTGCTCCCAGTTGCTTGATGTGATGTGGAATTTCTTCAGACTGGTCTTGATAATATTGTCCTTGAAACGTTTCTTTTGACCTTCCTTCAGCTGGGAGTACAGCATCTGTTTGGGGAGACGTGTGTTGGACGTGTGGGTGACATGGTCGGTCCATCACAGTTGGTACTGCATTATTATCATGATGGCTTCCTCCAGAACACCGATGTTGGTGCGCCTGTCTTCCCAGTGGTATTGTGCAGGACACACAAACACACACACACACACACACACACACACACACACACACCGGATCTGGGGGAGAGTTCATGCTCTGGTATTTGCCTGGCATTTAATTTCAATCCGTTCCATGTGTGTGAAACACCTGCTCTAACATGGCTACAACCACACACACACACACACACACACACACACACAGTAAATACTCTGTAAATGCGGTAAAAGCACACATTGTGTACAGTAATGTACAGTATTAGTGCCTGATGGTGGTGTGGTAGGCTTTTACTACATATTTCATATGTGTGTGTGTGTGTGTGTGTGTGTGTGTGTGTGTGCGTGTGTGTGTGTGTGTGTGTGTGCGCGTGTGTTCTACCTGGACCTTCAGTGCTGGGAGGAAGAAGTGACAGTCCCATTACTAACACCTAACCCCCTGGCCTGCCCAGACATCCCAGACGTCCCCCTCCCTCTCTCTCTTTTTTTTCAGCAGCCTTGACATTACAACCACATAAATGCCACTTGATCTGCTGGATGTGGGACAGAAGGGACATTCAACAAGAGAATAATCAATTCAGGGAAATGTCAATGATACATGCTTTAATGTGCTGTACACATCAGCATTACAATGCTATTTCAAAAACGCCCAATTATGTGGTCTCGTACACACAGAACATGATGAGACCAACAATAGAGCCCCATCCAGCCCGGTCTCATCCCAAACACACCACGACCTCACTCCCAACTCGTACAATACCGCCGCTTGGTCAGTGCTCCTCGACATCGTACCCCTCTTGCATTACTCTTTGAAGTAGCTTGTCAATATACGCTTGTTAGATGTATAGTGTCCTTAAAAAATAAACTTCTGTTTTCAGAGGAAGTTAGGTTTAGGCAACCTAATCACTCAGGCAGGGTTAGGAAACCGTCGTGGTAGACGTTAACTTCACTCTCGATTCACGTGACTCACAGAACTAACGATACGTAAGCTTTTTTTATCTTGCGTGAGACACCATGGCGTGAGCCTTCGTAGATGGCATGCACACTGCAAGCATGCACAGAGGCGTTTATGCTCAGCGCGTTGTTCTTTGCAATATCCTCCAAAACGCTTTTACAAAACAATCCCTCATATTCTTTCACAGCTTGCAGGAAAAAGCCTCTTCTTTCTGCAGTGTGTTGCCTATTTCTCTCCAAGTATTTAACGTCATGTGACTGTCAGGTGAACGTGCAAAATTCACGACAAAACCACCGCGACAACTTGCTTCTGCTGTGCGCACCTCACACCGGCTTCACTACGGCGACCATAAACCAGGCTTAACGAGTCATGTAACTAATGACTGACGTGACAAAAGAACTCAACGGTAACTTTTACTTTCACATGAGCCAGGAGCAGAGGTCTCCTTGTTGAAAGTCTTGTGTTGTTTGACCCATCCACCGCTCCTCCCGTCCATCCTTAGTGGACTCTCACGCTCGTAACACTACGTCACTTGCTTTGACCGTTGAATAATGATGTGGTTGGGTTTTCATTGGAGTCAGTTGAAAGACTGGTGCATCGCATACAGTCGCTTAATGGCTCCTCCGTGCATTGGTATCCGATACCAAGTTGTGACGAGTTGAGATGAGAACGTGCTGGTTTGACAGTATATCTCAATTAAGAAGTCTGTGCACCAGTCTGGCAGTTATTGTTATTCGAGCGCTGTCCAAGCTGTCATCCTCGACCTCTGAGTCACGACCAAATAATGTCTGATTCAGAGACAGGAAGGCTTAAAAAAAAGATATGAACCAAATCAATGTCTAGACAGTGAAACAACATGTTAGATAGACATATTGAAACATACAGACCCTGAGTGCATTTTCCCTCTTGTACAGCGCTGTAGACAATCTGCAGCCTCGACCACTTCTCTCGAGATGAAATGCTTGTGAAGGGCACCAGTGGGAGAGTGGCATTAACGCAACGCAGCATACAGACAAACAGACAAAGAAACAGACACACATCACTGTGTGTTACATCACCATGTTTCAGTCTTTGTGCTGCTAAGCCAGGCTGAACACATCCTGGACCATCTGAGATGAATTCGATGTTAATCCTCTCATCATCTGCTGGTAACACAGCATATTCCCCAAATATCCCAGTGTCCCACCCACACAGGTGTCAACTTTATTTATATAGCCCAATCTTTCAAATCACAAATTCTCACACCCTCTGTCCTTAAAGCATTGTACGTTTCTGCAAACCACGGATACGTTGAATCTCGACGTTTCTGAACCAAAAATATCCACATTTCATCTTGTATGTGAACGTTATACTGTTTTAACCGCTCGTGGCACTTCTGCCATTTCGAAATGGCATTCTCAATTATGTTTAGACAGCAAAACCACTTGGTTAGGTTTAGTTAAAGATCATGGTTTGGGTTAAAACAAGTTTTTTTTTTCACACAGGACACAAACAGCGAGGTGAGTCCCGTGTTTGTTTGACCCATCCATCCACACCGACCGTCTCCCTACGCTGACACATGCAGACTTTCATTAAACATATTTGTAATACGTCAAAAACAAACGTAATCCATGAGAAAATATGTTAACGGAACATAAGTCAAAATGTAACTGACAATGCAGTTTTGTTGTATGGGAACTTTATTTTTAGGAGACCAGGTTGGACCATCAGTTCAAGGAAAAACCCTTTAACCTCTAAACCCCTAGGGTGCTGGAAGGTGTGGTTCGCCTAGACAGACATACCCAAAATGAATCAAGAATAGCTCCACAACTACCAGGTCTATATGCATGATCTTGGTCTCTATGGATAGGTAAGACCTCAGAGAATTCATCCCCAGTGTCAGTAACATTGTGACTGTTACTATGCCTGAGTAAATTGTGATGAAAAATTTACATTTTTATCCTCGCCTGAAATGTTTTCTGGTGAAACAGACCTGAGCCACAAGACCTCTTCTCCACCATGGAGACGTGGAGCTCAACCACACCATTCACATATGAGGAAGTAAACAAACACACATGAGAGAGACAGCAGAAGCTGACGTACTACTGTGTAAAATACAGACAACAGGAAGAACAATGTATATCAAAAGTTTCTTTAGAAGAACTAGCTTTAATGTACAGGCTCCGGCTGAGCACTGACAGCTAAAACAAAGAGGAGTGAACAGTGGAGAGAAAATCAAGGCCGGCCTTGTTGTCTGTCACTAAAGTGGTTCTGCACAGTCTGACAGCCAGCACAGACTATCTGACAGTTTAGGCATTATTCAGCATTCAGGAGCAGCATGCTCACACACACACACACACACACACATACAGACATAAATTCACACTAATTACCCAGCATGCTAACCTGCTAAGCAGAGGCCGTCCACACAAGTACCCGTCTAGAAATCAAATGTGACAGCATAATGAGGTTTTAGACAGACACAGCAGCGGTTCAGGCGATGAAAAGAGTCAAAGCAAACACCTGTACACGAGAAACAACAGCATAAAACACACTGCAACAAATAGTCTCGCTCATGCAGACACATTCTGCAAGCGGTAAGTAAATTGTGCACTTTAAATGCACAAATATCCATCACAGAGGCAGCGTGGGAGAAGAACCGAACACAACTCATCCATCAGTCAGGTGTTATAGGACGGTTAAAGGCTTTCTTCTGGCCAGCTGGGTAACTTTCCATCCAGACCATTTAGCTTTAAAAGCTTTACAGGTTGTAATCTTCACAGCGAAACTCCACTTTGACCCTTTACTTCACCTGGAAGGTTGACTAGAAGCGTGCACTTATTTACAGCAAATGCGTTCATGCAGAAAGTATAGAGTATAACAGTGTTTTTTATAGTTTTTAATTCTATCTATTTCCTTCTATCTGCGTCAAGGGATTGACAAATGCTAACACGATTAGATTTTAGAATCCAGGCAGAGAACTAATCCCTCCTTTATACGCGGAAATCTTAGTCAACAATCCCAAGCAAATATAGCACATATACAGGAAGAGGTTGGAATAGCGGAGGGAGCTGCGGCAGCGAACGGCCATCAGCTAATGCAAGTGTGACTTCAGTGCTCTGCCTTAACTAACGCTATGCTGCATTTATTCTGTAAAGCCCCGTTTCCACCGCAGGAACTTCCTCCAGGAACTAGGAACCTTTTGAGGAACTCATTGTGTTTTGACCACAGGGACCACGGTCTAAATTAAGTTCCCAGCCCTTGTAAAAAAGAAGTAGCATACACTTCAAGTTTATTTTACAAAGTAAACTTAAGTATACTTCAAGTATATTCCCAAGTATACTTTATGCAATAAGTATACTAATAGCAATATACAATTAGTATACTTGTAAGTGTACTATTTCAATACTTCTTGGGAGTACTTTTAGTTTATAAAAGTATACTTTTAACTTCAAATGCAAGAGTAGTAAACTTTGAGTACACAATTAGTTTACATCCAAGTTGTATTTTGAACTGCAACTATAATATGAACTAAACTACAAGTGAACTTGTTAGTTATATACTTTTAGCCCACTTTTTAGTTTACGAAAGTACACTTTTAAGTATACTCTCAGTAAACTACTAGTTTAGTAGTTCACTGAGAGTATACTTGTACGTTTTCTTTAAGTTAACTTATAGTACTTAGCCAAATATACTTCTCGGTATAAGCCAAGTTTACTTAAGTATCATTTTGTATACTGGACTAAGATTTGTCTGTGAGAGAGAAGGACTGGATCGAGGCCTGCAGCTCTACCCATTTATTTTTAGGATGTACTTTTTTCTTTAATAAAATTAACATACTGCAGTCAGTGTATTGCATACTGATATTTTTTTGTCCTTGTCTTGTTTCACCTTATACACTCCCACCATCTGCCGTGTTCCTGTCATTCCTCCTTAAAGGCAAGGTCGGTAATGTTGAGAAACCATCAAGTGTACGCTAGATTTTAAAAAATGACTCATCTGAAACACCCGGCCGAGTGATGCCAGCTCTTCTCCAATGATCGTAGCGAGCAGCGCTAACTCCAGAAGTCACTACATCTAGAGGGAAAGTTGCCAAGTCTGCAACACGGACAGTCCGTCCGTTCAGGCGTCCGTCCAAAGACACTCCCACAGGATGATCATCATGAACGTAAACAATGAACATGGCTATAGATAGCACTCACAGCTGTCCAACTAGCAGCTTGTGGACGACTCTGGTGACGCACAATGAGTACATGGCAGATACATAGCTGTCCAATCATTTAATTTGGGCTGAATGACATGATTGGATGCGCTTGTTACAGTCCTGCGACAGCCACAGATACATTGATTTATTTTTGTTTGCCAGAACATTTGATTTATTGATTGCTGTTGATGTAATGAGGATTTCAACAAATATAACATTTTTGAAGAAGATTTAAATCTGCTACGATGTAGACTGAAGATTTAATTAGTCCATTAGTCAAACATTTATCTTTAATTCTCCATCCTTTGGTCGGTTAAAAGCTTTTCTTTTAATACAAATGAATAATTTATGTCTTCTGAATTTTCTCTGACAAAGAAAGGTTGCTGACTGAACGTGTTAAAGGGAAAATCAGCAGCAGCAGCAGCAGCGCTAGCAGAGACAATGCACATCCATTATTTTTTAACAAGGCAGATGAAAAAAAAACAGACAGAATTAATCAGCGGCGACGCAGCCGTCGCTTCCATCTCTGACACGACGACAGAACAAGTTAATGAGACGTCGGTCCATTCACAAGAATGTCATTCTCAGCGCCGACAGTCGGAACGTATAAAAGAAAATGGATGTTTGTTTGTGCGGGAGAGAGAGCGAGACGCACACAAAAGAGCCGCTTGCCCTTTTACTTCCACGAAATGTAAAATTTGCATAATAATTATGCTTTCATATTGAAGCTTTTCGTTACAGATTGAATGTAACACACACACGCAGGCAGTGGACTCACAGGGTCTCTGAAACAGGGTATCCCAAACTTTATTTTATTGGTTTTATCAGAAGTACCATGGAGAGCAGTCACAGTTAGTGGCAACACACATACAACAACTTTCCTCCGATCAGTTGGTGTTCAACAAAAAAAAATTAATAGAAATAAACTAAATTAACACACACAGAGGACAGCGGCAACGACAACAACAACAAAAAGATCAAAATCAAAACAAAGAAAAATATTATCTTCGTTATTACCGACATCATAACTGTTGCGGTTATTCCATTTAAAAAACACACCAAATTAAAATGGACAAACATGAAACTTCCCGACTACACCTTATGAGAGCGAAGAGAAAGTAAGAATAAGACGGTGTGGAGGTGGAAAAAAGATGTGCCGAAGCAAAGGGAGGATTAAAAGAAAGATGAAAAGAGATGGATTTACGCAAGAGAAATATGACAGACGGTTCTGAATCAGACAGACGGTGACTCAAGGAGACAAATGGTCCTTTGAGAGACAGATGGGGTGGAGGGAGAGACATATATTGCACTCATACATGTAAGAAGACAGATAGGAAACAGGTGAACACAAGCAGGTTCGGAGATCCTGTCGAGTCAGCGGGATAATGTCTGAGTCAGAATCGACAAAAGCCCGTCTGAATAGAAACCGCTCCTCCGATAGAGAAATAAAAGAGCACAGGGGGGAGAGATGGAAGGGGAAATAAAGAGACGGATAAACCAGCCAGAGAAGAAGAAAGAGCGAGGCAGAGATTTAAGCAAACTACAACTTCTCCAAAAAAAAAAGGCAATATATGTCATTCTTGAGTGCAGCGAGTGTTTCCTTTAAATAAATATGAATTAATTCCTCTACGGTTAGCGTGGTGGCCATATAGTCCACCTCACTTATAACACTGTACAGTATATACACAATATTATTATTTCTTTAATGACAAAATAACCTTTAGATGTACATACAGTATTCCTCTCCCTCTTGTCAGAGAATACAGCCACGGTATTAGAAGTAGCAAGCAAGTGTTGTTTTTTTTTTTCTTTGTACAAATAACCCATGCAACTCCCCGTATAGATTATTTATTTAAGATACATAACTCCTTTAAGATCTCATCTCTCATTCAATAACAGCAGATATTGCCTTTTTAAACAAAACAAAAATGTGCAAGTTACGTCTTTAAATTAAAAACTGTTTTTAAGCTCTACATACATTAAAAAAAAAAAAACAGAATAAAAGATGAACAGAAAATCTGTACAACATTCAAACCTTATTTTTGTCAACACCGGGGGGGAAGGAATGGGATACGATTCTCTATAACTATATACAGACATGTTATCATTCATGCACAGTGTCAACAAGTAGCACATTGACATTCCAAAATATGGAAAACATGGCATAGGGAGACGGAGGGCAGAAAGGGGGATTGGGAAGAAACGACGGAACGAAAGGATCGCTGCCAGGTTTTGGTTGCTTCGGCAGCAGAGAGACAGAGAAAGAGGGAAGAGACACAGAGGGGACAGAGAGACACCATAACAATACACATGCTGGGCAGGAGAAGTCCATTTCAATCTCACTGGCCCAGAAATCAATGTATGGCTGTAACTTCATGTTTTTTTTTCTTTAATGTTCATCTTCTTCCTCTCTTTATCGTCATCCTTTAACAGTTAAATGTTACTTTAAGGGTAGAGAATAGCTCTGGTAATGTTTTTTTTTTTCTTCCATTAAACCGCCGTAACGACGTCTCAGCGTGACGTCGCTCAGCTCGTACCAGCGGGGGGGTTGTTTGTCCTTCCTTCTCGTTCGGCATTCATTTTTATATTCCTCAGTCTGTCGGACGGACAGCCGGTTTAAGAAGTTGAACGAGGCGATGAAAACGCATCAATCTTTACATCAGAAGCAACATCGTTAATGGTTCACAACTGATTTTTTTTTTTTTTTACAACATTATTATTGTGTACATCAGTCAAAAAAAACCAAAATCCGTTGTTGTTGTTTACATCAGAAGCAACTTTGTTAGTGTTTTTCGACGACACAACATAGTAGCCGTTTCACATAAGCGACAAGAACCAGTGCAATGCTTTTCCTTCATTTAAAACCCACTTCTTCAAACCCCACCTCGGAGGGATGTAAAAAAAAAAGTACTACTGTAGTCTACAGCTTATTTATCTACTCCTTGCTTGCTCTTAGTGTTATATTTACAGCGGTGGCCTGGCTAACCTTTGACCCTTCAAACCTCCAGAAGTCCAAACCGAGGCAGGGAGCGAAATTCAAGTGTCATTCTTTACCTGCTTTCAAAGACTCGGCAGGTAAAGCGATCAAACTTGTCTTTAGTTTAGCTTCCCGCCGGGGCCCAAACCCTGCGGAGGCTTTGAACAGCTGTCGTTAATCTGCCATTAGCTTCACGTCAGACTAGCTTTTAAGTCAAGGTAGATACACTCAGAAAGAGAGGCGGTGCAGCGAAGCCGGTGTAGCAAAAAAGAACTAACTTGCCATCAATGACAAAAAGCTTCTGTGCAGCAAACTAATTTGATGCAAACAACTACATTACTTCAAGCTTTTCATTCCTGCGCTCTGACAACTTAGGCAGCGGGCACGTCTGAAGTAAATCCAATACGATTTAGCAAAGATCATTTTAAACCCTGTTGAAGTTACTCAAAACGTGATGCAAACAGCTTCCACGACGATTTTTTTTGTTTTTGTTTTGCACAAGCTAGCATAACTTTTTTACAGTGTATAAACCTTAAGCTCCATGCCAGTGAAGAGACAAATGCATACAAATTTAAATAGAAAGACTCTGGTTAGGTTAAAACAACATCAAGTCTCCTTTCAAAGTGTTCATGACATACTGTATGAATAAAATTTGGTGTTTTAAGAAAAGATCCATTGGTTAGAAAACCCCCTTTTACAGGTTGGACTGCAAATTCTCCGATAGAAAGATTTCCCTTTGGCAAAAACAGGGGTAAACTGCCACTCCAAGGCCTTCACAAGAGAACAGCTACTCTAATGGAGAGCCGCGCATTGTGCAGAGTTTGGCAAATACAAGTTTATACTTCATTCTGGAGAGTTTATACAAACGTTTCGGTGTTCAAGTTGTTATGAAATAACAAAAGTCTGCAGAGCGTTTGTTAGAGTTGTGAGTTTCGCCCGATTTCAGTACACAAGCCGTGTTGCTGGACTTATATATTCCAGATGCATCATTTGGTGGATCAGTCACACATAAGCCAGGTCACAAAACCTCGAACACTGATATATATACTCAAGTGGATTTGCCAAACTCATCCAATCCAGGGCTCTGCTCTCTCACAGGGGTCGAAAGCTGTCTGTGACAAGACTTTTGCCAAGTTTTAAATGGATTACATCTAGCCCAGACTACTTACTTTACAGATGACATTTAAAATACTACTTATATTATATTATACATCAAGTAAAAAAAAAAAAAAAAAAAAAACACAACATCAGCAGGAAAATTTCTGGCCAATTCAGATGCATATAGTGCCATTCAACAAACTATGGATGGACTTTTAGAATGCCTACTTATACAGTAAGTTTAGTTGAGATCTCGCTGGAGTGAAATAGTTAACAGTCTGAAGTGTAAACCTCTCTGAAGATATTATATTCTACACATACGTCAGAGCCAGTTTTATGTACCCAGAAATATTTTCAGGATATTCTGCATATCTGTGACTGATTAATGAAGGGAGATTCCCAGCCCAGTTAGTGTTTGTCAATCTGTTGCTTTTGCAGATTAATTGATAACATGTTTACAAGAAGCTTGGCTGTTGCTTGAGATCCTGTTTGTGTTCTGAAACTGCACATCTGGTGTTTTCAAAACACTCGGTTTTAAAGCCATCGCCACAGTTTTTCTAGATGGAGACTCCTGTCCTATCGTGCACACAGACTTTGGGAAAGAATTCAAGCTCAGAATTCATTTAGATAAAGGCTGAGACAATGTGTGTTGTTATACTTCAAACTAGGGCGACCAGGTGTCCCACTTTACGAGGGACTGCACGGGATTTTTATTCCTTGTCCCACATATTGAGACGGTGTCCCACATTTTCATTGGCTCTAGGTTTCAAAAGTGAAACCGCTGCAGGACAGACGCTTTTTAAAAAGAAATCTGGATACCCCGTTATTATTAATATATAATAACGAGGCATCCAGATGCTGCCAAATCCTGCACACTGCACCTTTAACAGAGCCACATAGTTGTAAGAGACTGGTTATCCAGAGCCAAAGAGTTAGTCTGACTAAACTGACACCTGATTCGACTGTTATCAGGCCATCAAATAGGCGTTATCAGTCATAATAAGCTCCATAGATGTGGGTCATTAGGGGCCTTCTACGCCTACTATGTTGTAAAAGTTAAAGTGAAACTTAAAAGCAACACGTTGTAACATGTAAAACTGAATGGCAAAAAAACTACAACTTCTTTAGGTTTAGGCAACAAAAAAAGTTCGTGAAAAACATTGTGTTTTGGGTTAAAATAACTACGAACACAAAGATTACTACACATTGTTGGTTTCACCCGGGATGCAAACTTTGGTCTCCTGTGTTTTGTGTCCCATCCATCCGCTACAGATCCTGACTTCTGCTTCTTATCTTGTCATTATAACTATGGTCGCTTCCTTCTTTCAGTCCACCATGTGAATAGATGATAAAACCTACTAGCGGGTGTAGTAGGCCCCTACTGACCCACATTTATGGAGCTTACAACCACCGATAACGCCTTTTTAATTGCCTGACAACAGTCTAATTGTCTGAAACTGAACTCACTTTGAGATACAGGTCCTAGAGGGGCAGTTTCTGGGGGGGTAGGTGTTTTACAACACACCGCCAATTAAATAGGGTGTTAAAAAAATCTCATTATCCCATTTTTTTTTTTTTATAAACAATTGTCTCCGAACCTCTGTGAGCTTGTGAAACAGAGCCTGGCTGTCTGAGATTAGATGTACCCGAAGCTCCTACAGTATTTATCCATATCTGTTCGCCTATTCTCCACCAATAGCAACTATTTTTCCTTCATCCGATGGCTCCTATGTTAAGACTGAAAACTGAGTCAACAGTTGAAGCAGTGAATCACGTACTGTAGTTTACGTTATGGTTCTTCAGCCAAGAGCAAACACTTGCCCTTGAATAAAGAAACAATATAAAAGTCAGACGTTCATTGCTTCCTTTTGCGTGAAGGCCTTCATGATCCACATGCTTGAAGGGTTGTATTTTTAAGCAGCACAGTGGAGGCGGCCCGGGAAAGAACATTGCATGGATGGTTTAATTTGGAATAAGGCTGACCGCAATTTATAGGCAGTCTTTGTAATGAACTGGGAAAGAGTCCAGGAAAGGTTGAGACCTCGTCCGACCGAGTACTTTGGATCATCGGGTCGTTTTTGAAGCTGTCGTTATAGTTTTCCTTTTAAAGCCACATGGAAGATAACATCTGAGCAGTTGGTGTATAATGTTGAGGAATACAAATCCCTGTTAAATAGCCCCCGAAAGACCAATCTATGTGAAGAATTATAAATCAAGGGTCAGGGTTAGGGATTAGTGGTTGTTTCTTACAAAGCCCTTGAGGATTTTTGATTGGTCCACTGACCAGCCAGGTGGGGGAGGTGCTTGAGACACACAAGGAGATGAGCTGTTGAGTAAACCAACGGGAGAGGTGAGAGAAAAAACGATGAGGTTTCACAGAGGGCGGTACCTACGTTTTCAAAGTCTATTGCAACGTTACGACTGACACACGATGGGGGGGTAATCTCATACGTGGAAAACCAGGTGAAAGAATTCCACAGATTGAAAAAAACAATAAACAAAACAAACAGATTAACCTAGATATTTATGCGATGATAATAGTTTCTCTAACAGTTTTAAACGGTAGAGTGGCCACAGTTTGTCCTCTCAGACATGGCCTTATTAAAGGTAAAAGCACACTAACCCCTTCTTGATTCAAATTAGACCTTAAATCGTTTACATCTACTGTAAAAAGCAACGGAAAGACGGCCCGTTCAGGAGCGCATGGCGTAACCAAGACATTCAGAAGGAAAAACAGTGGAGCTGTAATGTACGTTCAGCTCTTTTTGTATTTACATTTCTAACCTCAGTGATGTTCAAGACGTTTCGTTGAACGCGCTCTCCCGCTAAAGAGTCTTACTCAGCATTTCTACAGGCTGGGGGAGAGAGTCAAAGAAGACCTCGAATACGATAAGCATATTCTGTCTCACGCAGCGACAGCAAAAAAAAAAACGAGAGCCGTTTTTTCTTTTTTTTTCTTCACAGTACTTCCAGACCATCTTCCCACAACACACGAGCACAGAAACACACCAGTCACACGCCAGCACGCACACACAGTTTGTTGTCATTAAACAGTTGTGGCAATACGTCCGGTTTCTTCTGATTGTGTTTTCAGTAATCGTCTGGTCATGCATGTACATACTGATAGAGTTACTCTGTCTGCCTGTTGCTGTAGTTGGACGTGGGAGTAGCACTGCTCCAACCCGAGGGGGGATTAATGGGATTGTTGAAGCCGCACGCGTCCTGGGAGCCGTGATGGTGCGTCGCTCCTCGTTTCGTTAAAACTCATTTTCTTCATGGTTTGAACCAGCTGAGACACATTGTGTGTGTGTGTGTGTGTGTGTGTGTGTGTGTGTGTGTTTGGGGATTAGCTTCATGTATTTAAAACAAGGGGGGAAGAGGGGGTTGGGTTTAAGACAACTTGATTGGTTTGGATTTATAGATCAAGACAAAAAAAAATATTCCTTAGTTTATTCCCTTTTCTTCCATCTTCTGAGTTATCTCTCCAGCTCCTATGGTTTTGTCGTCATCCTTCCATGCATCCGTTTTTCCTTCCACTAGATGCTTTAATGCGTCCTCCATATTCTTCATCTGTACATCCATCCATTCATCCGTCATTCAATCTATTGCGTAAAGGGAGGGAGTGATAGATCGATGAGACAGCCATCATTTTCTCCGTGTTCTCCTTCTGTCCCACCCTTCCGTCATCGGGATCTCCCGTCATCTTAGAAGCCCTGGATGTGGCAGTAGGCCTCCAGCGAGGAGAAGAGGATGTAGAGGAGCCACAGGCTGACGAACAGCATGGTGGTCAGGACCTTCGACGTCCGGGGCCCTCCCAGCTCCCCGCCGATCTCTGGCCGCCGTCGGTACATCAGCACGGCGACGGCGATGAAGGCAAAGATGGTGAAGAGCGTGACGGAGAAGGCCAGCGTGCCCGGATCCACCCTGAACTCCTGCCCATTGCTGTTATGGTAGATGGCAGCGATGGACCACGCCACCTGTTGAGCATCAGCAGATTCAAACACATTATTACAAACACGTGATAGTAATTACCACCACGGCAGTTCGCACCACTGAATTTATACAATCAATCGATATTTAAATGAGTTGGACTCACCCCGATGCCCAGGAACACATTGACAGCGTTGGAACCTGTCACGTTACCAATGGATGCGTCTGCATACTGATCCTGGGTAGCAGCGACCTTACTGGCAAAGGTATCTGGGAAAGAAAAGGTAAAAGTAGACGGATCAAATTTGGGCAGGCTTTGCATTTTCCATCAATGTGTGCTACTCAATGGATGCCCATCAAAAAGGGTCTTGCTATACTGTAAGTAAGGTGGGAACCATAACAACACCATTTCTTCTCTTTACCGCTACAGTTATATAACTGTTCTGTCACTACAGTGTTGACAAAGAAAGTAAAGTCTGTAGAAAGATGAGGCCTTGGCAGAGTCACATATATGTGCTATTCAGAGAGAATAAAACGTTATTGACTGAATGTTCAGTACAGAAGTTACACTCTGAGTTGAGCTCCTCGACCTCGACACGCAGTCATTTGCCAATTACACAAGAACTCAGTGACAGAGAAGGACGCTCTTGATAAATGCAGAACACTTATAATTATTAATACAAGAACACTGTGCAAATCCTGTTTTCCACATTTAGACAGGCAACCCTTAAATTAGAAACCGCAGTTTTTAATCCTGTTACTGTCGCTGGCAGCCAGAACACGCTGAATTTGGTCCAAGATCAATAATTTACAAGGCTGGATCTCAGTTTCAGGGGCAAACAAATGTTGGCCCGACGGCTGATCGGCATTGTGCTGCTTAGTCCCCAAATTACCCCCCACCCCCCTTTGGTTTCATGTGTGCCAAACAGCAGCTCCACGGGGACGCTCCTCCTTGTGGCGTTGAAAGGAGCAGCGGAGAACTCGCCAAATCTCAACAATAGGCTCTTCGCTGAGAGCATAACGACTCAGCAAACGGTCAGTTAGCGCTCTTATCTCTCGCTAATTTCCTTGCCATCTTCCCTTCGTTAGTCTTTCATCTGCCAGATACAACGAGAGGAGATAAAATGCAAGAAAGGGCTTCTCTTGAAGTGGAAGCCAAACTGGCAAAGGAAGAAGGGATGATGGGAGGGTGGAGGAGCGGAGAGGCAGCGGGCCAAAGAAGAGTCCAGCAAAGATAAATCTCCCCGAACACCTTAAAGCTTCAAGGACACGTCTGCTGGGCTGAAGTGTGTGTGTGTATCAAAGCTCTATTTATGTGTGTGTTTCTGTGTGCAAAGCATGCACGTACATGTGCGCCACCTGGGTCCAATCTGACGCCGTGCCTCCACCAGCTGGCAGAGGCCCGTGTACGTCTGCGTGCATCAGTTGGTCTTTGAGTGCTCGTGTTGCCTGATTGAGTGGGTGAGTGCGTGGGCGCTCGCATGTTCGGTAGCGGCGGTTTGTGTGTCAAACAGGTTTCACTCCGCTCCTTCGGTGAGAGGAAGCCTCCCTTGAGAGTTGTCTGCCCTTTTCCTCTCCCTTACTGTCAATCAACTCTTTCTCTCTCTCTCTCTCTCTCTCTCTTCTTTCTACCTCAACCATCCTCTCTCTACATCCTCTCATCCCTCTCTCTCTTCATGCTCGCTTTTCCCTCTTGCCTCTTAAAATGGAAAGAAGGACTCATAGGAGGCCATTGATGTGCTCGAGGCGATCTGTTTGCATGTGGAAATGTTTGCCTGGTGTTGGCGATGGAGGAAAGATCAGGGCTCATCAAAAACATCAGGATCCATCCTCTTGGGATCATGGTACATCCACAGGAAAGGTGGAAATCTGGCTCTTAAAGCTCTGACACACCAAGCTGACGGTCAGCCGTCGGACAGTTTGGGCCCGTCGGTGAGCGTCCGTCGGACGAGTTTTTTGGTGCGTCCCACACCTCTGCCAGTGTTGGAGGTTTTTCCACTGTGTCCAAGTGTTTTTATTACGCAGAAAATTGTGGACAGTATTCACTGCAGTATTCACTTTTGCATATTCGGCACCCTCAGCCTAGAATTTGCTTCAAAATGACTTGAAAATCAAGGAGCTGGTTTCATTAAACATGTTTAAATCTAAAATGAAGGCTTAAGAAGCAGACTCTATGGCATGCAAATGTTTTCAGCTTGTCTTGTTGTACAGCTGACTCCCAGAAAAGTTCCTTTTTGTCCCCGCATTTGTCTTCAGATAGTTCTCTTCTAATGCACATTTTAGTTATTTTAGTGATTTTGAACTCTATTTTTGTCTCTGTTTGTGTTTGCAACTTTGTGCCCTTGCTGCTCACTGTCTTGACCAGGTCTCCCTTGGAAACGAGGTTCTTAATCTCAGTGGGACTAACCTGGTTAAATAAAGGTTCAATATAATAAAAATAAATGCAGAATCGGCGGCCAAGCAAATTTATCAAGGAGCTAAAGGTCTTCAGTTGCACAGTTGAGAAGAGGAATCCTTCCTCTGGCCCTTTAAGTCGGCAGATTTAAAACCATCCAGGAGGACAACAGGTTGTGAGAATTATGCAAATTAGGAGAAGTTGAAAATGAATCACATTTTCTTTTGTATAATGACTTAAAAATATCTATATCAAATGAAACGTCTGTTCAAAATGTTTTGGTGCACTGACGATGACCGAATGGATTTTAATTTGAATGCTTATAAGTTGTCTACCTTTGTAAAAAAAGTCTGGATGGTTTATTTGTTTAGTAGTATTTGTAATTCATGTAGCTACTCTGGTTTCTGTCTTTTTTTTTAATCTTCTAAATAATGGTGTGTTGGGCATTTTATTAATGCATGACACGATTATGATAAAAATCAAGTCTGCTGATCATCCTCTGATCTTTGCCATCGTCTCCAGCTCTGTGTGGATCAGCTGAAAGGTTTGTGTCAGGACGTCCGGAAACTCAGGCAAGTTCCATTTTTGTCTTCTTAAGTCTTTAATGCCGTGTCGCTTTAATGACTTTAATGCCCCCGAGGTTTGGGGGCAATTTTGCCATGACGAATTTTTAAAAGGTCAAACATGCTTTCATCTTTTGTTATTTATACTGCTGCAGTTTCTGCCTTAAAGCTGCAGTAGGCAGGATATTTTTGGCATCATTGGACAAAACTTCCATAATAACCTTTCAGCATATTTTAATTCAAGTGTTCTGAGAGAAAACTAGACTTCTGCTCCTCCTCATGGCTCTGTTTTCAGGCTTTAAAAAGTCTAGCCCGTGACGGGAGTCTTTGGCCAATCACAGGTCATTTCAGAGAGAGAGCGTTTCTATTGGCTGTGCTCCGGCTGGTGGGCGGTGCTTGGTATTTCCTCAGCTGATCTCAACATGGCTCATGGTCAGAAAGTCTCTTATTTTACAACTAAACAGTACACTACAAGATGTTTCTGAAAACATTTAAGGAGAGAAATACGCATTACAGTAACAGAATATTGTTTAATATTTGATCATCTAGTTAGGTTAATTGTTGACTCTAAATTGCCCATAGGTGTGAATGTGAGCGTGAATGGTTGTCTGTCTCTATGTGTCAGCCCTGCGATGGACTGGCGACCTGTCCAGGGTGTACCCCGCCTTCGCCCAATGTCGGCTAGGATCGGCTCCAGCCCCCCCGCGACCCCTAACGGGATAAGCGGTTGCAGATGAGAGAGATGAGAGATTTGATCAGCGCTGCCTAGTTTGACCGTTTGATCGGAGTTTGTGAGTGATTGACAGCCGCCTGTCCGGAGGACACAGAGGCACATGATTTTTTTCAGATTACCTGTCTCATGCACTACTGTCAGGATATAGTGACCATTTTATAAAAATAATTCTTTTTTAAATCATATTTGCTCCAAACTGCCTACCCCAGCTTTAAGTCAAAGTCAGTCTAAAGATTGAATATTTTACCTTAAATCTAGGGCTGTCAAAGTTAACGTGATACTAATGCGTTAACGCAAAATCATTTTAATCAATATTTCAGAGATTGTAGTGGCTCAGTTTTAAAGCTAAAGTGAAGATACTGGCATCATATGAAACAAGAAAACCTAATGAATCCATTGGTACCAACCATGTCACACAGCTTGATGTGAAGGAGGCTAAATAACCCACTTTATGATAATCACATGCAGTTTGGGGCAAGTCATAGTCAAGTCAGCACACTGACACACTGACAGCTGTTGTTGCCTGTTGGGCTGCAGTTTGTTATGATTGGAGCATATTGTTTTATGCTAAATGCAGTACCTGTGAGGGTTTCTGGACAATATCTGTCATTGTTTTGTGTTGTTAATTGATTTCCAATAATAAATATATACATACATTTGCATAAAGCAGCATATT
>CAKAOI010039570.1:42034-66048 GCA_916701655.1 Sebastiscus albofasciatus
CTGTCATTGTTTTGTGTTGTTAATTGATTTCCAATAATAAATATATACATACATTTGCATAAAGCAGCATATTTGTCCACTCCCATGTTGATAAGAGTATTAAATACTTGACAAATCTCCCTTTAAGGTACATTTTGAACAGATAAAAAACATGTGATTAATTGTGATTTAATATTTTCATCGATTGACAGCCCTAGTTAAAATACCCTATTAATCAAATAATGTAATAACACATTCTCTTCTTCTCTAGATGCCAAACTATCCTGACCAAACCTTTATTGCGCAGTACTTTGATCTTCACTATGTAGCTGTTGTTTATCCCAGTGAGTCCCACGGTGCTTTTTCCTCTGTTCTAGTTTAGTGTCTTGAGTTTCTAATTCTCTTCTAACACTCCACTCCCGTTGATTTCTTCCTGTGTCTTTCTCTGTGTGTGTGGGAGTTAGCCTGTGATAAACGAGGTTAATCATCAGGGAACCAGCACAGGATGGGTTTTATTAACTGTAATAACCACAGAACTTGAGGTCTGTTTCTCTCTCTCTGTGTGTGTGTGTGTGTGTGTGTGTGTGTGTGTGTGTGTGCGTGTGTGTGTGTGTGTGTGTGTGTGTGTGTGTGTGTGTGTGTGTGTGGGCCACAGGAGATCCTGTTAATAAGGCTGCGAGCCTCAGAAAGGCTGAACCACTTTGTTTCCATTCTGTGTATTTCTGTGTTTCAAGCAGCGGTGTGTGTATAAATACAACCATTAGCCAGTGTGTATTTCTGTTTGTGTGTGTTCAAATGTTTCATCTTCTGTATATATGTTTTCATGTGTGTGTGTGTGTTTGTGTGAAATAGTATGTAATACATCACATTTTTCCCCTGAGCTCCCTGAATGGGAGGACAGACACCACCTGAGCCTGACATGACAAATAGCCCTATGCTAATAACACATGGTGGTCACAGTACAGGTGTGTGTGTGTGTGTGTGTGTGTGTGTGTGAGTGTGTGCAAGTGGGCGAATCGCATTTCAAGATTTAATATGTTGCAAGTATGAGTGTGTGAGTCTGTTCGTCAAAGTAATTACAGTTGTGCAGTTGTTAATGTGTCTGCATGTTATACATCTAGCATTGAACCATGGGCTATATGTCCGCTGTGTGTGTGTGTGTGTGTGTGTGTGTGTGTGTGTGTGTGTGTGTGTGTGGGCAGAGGCAGGAGACCGGGGGCCAAGGTTAAAAGATATTTAGCCGGGCGTTGCAGTCGCCAGACAGTCATTCTTCACATTTAGAGGATGATCCATGCTGCTGTCTGCAGACTGCACCGCTTCCTCCTCTAACAGGCTTCCACACATATAAAGACACACAGGAGAGACTGGGACTACACTGGGTTAAATACATGGTTAAAAACTACCTCAGCATGGCATGGGTTTTTCTTTGGACGTTTAATAACCTCAAATAAAGTGGAAAAAAATGTCTTCATTTTAAAGGGCAGGTCTGCTATCTTTTGTTTTTGGAGGTTTTTATATCATTCTGCAGCTTCTCAGTGGTGTTTCTGATGTATTCAAATCCAAACATTTACATTTTGGTTGAAGTATGTTTTAGCGTCAAAACGCTTATTTCCCAAACCCTCCAAAAACCTTTTTCCCACGTGACCTGACGTAGGTTTCTGCATGATAACACTGCTATATATATACACATCCTTATAGTCGGTGTATTAATGTTACAGACAGTAACTTAGTTGGCGGTCGGCGTGCTCCCAGTTTGGAGAAGAAGACAGGAATACCAGCCTTGGAAGTAAAGCACTGTACTGCTGTGCGGACGCCACGTTAGTTCAGATCCGAAAGTCACACAATAACACAAACTAACTAACCGATCGAGGCAGTGGTAGACCAGCAACTCCTGTGTTCTGAGAGGTACAATTACAGTTTTTGTGAATGGAGTATGGTGGCTTTGAAAAGTGCATCGATAACGGGCTGTCTGACATCGAGGTAAAGAGGTGAAAATATTCTAAACACAGCGTACACTTAAACTGATATTGATTTTTTTAGGTTGCTTAAATATGTTTTTCTTCTGCTCCCGTACACAGACGCTTTACCTCGCCGTCGGAGAGCTCTTTCTTTCTGACGGGGAACTGAAGCTGTTTTATCGCTCTCTTCAAAGCCACCAGACTCCATTCACAAAAACAGTAATTTACCTCTTGGAACACAAAACTATACATACAACCTCACTTCAGAATATCCAAACTAAGGATTAGTTGAGTGCTTGACAAAGCGAGGGCGACCCTTATAAGACTAAGTAAAGAATAAAGATAATTCCTCCTCTGTAGCATCTTAAAATATTAAAAATTCCCCAAAAGTGAGATATATATTTTTAAAGTTTTAAACCGTGCTAAATCATCTTCCCACACACATTTCTTTCTTTGAAGGAAATTGGACACATCTACTGCATTTCTCACACATCGCACCTCGCTACCATTGATCTGTTTAAAAGCACACTAACTTTAATGAGGCTTTTATAAAACAGTCATCACTGCAGGAATACAGCACTGTCTTTTATTCTGCAGCGTACAACACGCTGAAGAAAAGAAACGGGAGGAATAAAGGTCCCAGTAATAAAAACTGAAGCAATGAATTGAAAATGTCAAGGTGTACTGCCTGAATAGGGGTCACTGATGGACACAAATCTATTCCTAAATTGAAGACCTCGGGGTATTCATGCTCATAAAGGCTTTAAGAAGCTAAATGCCAAGTGTGGTGGAGAAAGGTCTTTGTTTAAAGCTGGCGGAAAGTCCAATAGAGAGATATTTAAGATGATTAAAACAGAGGCAGATCAATATTAGAGTGAACATACAGTACAGCGCACTCACCTGGTACAGAAGTTCCCAACGCAACAAATACGACTGCTGTGACTGAGTCTTTCAGGCCGACTGTGCAGCCGAAATGAGAGGCCAGGTCCCCTGTAATGATATGAGAGGAGCATTATCAACACTGCTATACCTCAGACTACTTCTATTATAATGCAAAATATTCTTTATATACAGATACAAACATCTGAACATCCTTACTGTCACTCTAACACTACATCAAAACAGTCTTGTGATCACGAAGTTCATTTATTCACTCAATACCAGTAAAATCTAAAGGTTCCTGCAGTCGTTAAACATAATTAGCCTGTTATGGACTTTTAAGGCAAGACACTAAAAAAAAAAAAGAAATGAATAGATATCACCATCAAACTTCATCACATCATATTAAGACAATTCATTTTTGTATCACAAGTTTTCTGACATTTTTTGTTTAAATATGCAAATAAGGCATTATGTTATTAAATATGTGCTAATTTATATATTTTCCAAAACAGAAATCTTAACATTGGATAAAGCCAGGTTAAAAAATAAATGTAGGCATTAATTAATTGACAAAATGTGATAAATTGATATTTCGATTCTAATTTGCTCCTTTATTTATTTAACTTTGTATTAATACTACTTTTCTATTTAATTTTCTATTTAATGTTCCCTTTTACTTATTAACTTATTAATTTTATTATTATTTTTGCATTTATTTTTTATTTATTTTAAATGTATTTATAAATTAATTTATTAATTATTAAAATTAAATTGTATGTTATTTATTTATTTATTTATGAATGATTTTCCCTTTGCATTTTCCTCCCTATTTATTCCCCCCAACTAATTTATGTCTGTATTCCTTCCTATATACATTTCTTGTATGTTTTCTGAAATATTATGTTTAAATATGCAAATGAGGCATTATCTAATGCTAATTTTTGGATAATTTAGGAGAAATCTACAGACATAAATAGACAAAGTAGTAAAATAAACACCTAAATGTATAGTTTCTTCCCACTAGTCTGAAAGAAGACACAAAAATTATGTTTTTGCCTGTAGTGTCTTGCTTTAATTATCAAATATCCTTTAACTTTTGCTAAAATACTATAAAATATATGTTAGAATTTCAAATGGGTGTTGTCGGCTGTCGTCATACCAATGACGGCGGTGAGTAGTCCGATCATGCAGATGGAGACGACGAAGCAGGCCCAGCCGTTCCAGTACTCTGTGGGCGGGACGAAGGCGAACAGAACCTTCCAGAAGACGGTGAGGAAATGCATGACGTAGTCGAAACACGACGGCAGCTTCTCCTCCCCGCACTCCTCGTCGTCATCATCCTCGCCTGGTTGAGAAGGAGGGAAGAGACAGATGAGGGAGGATGAGATTGCCTGAAAGGTCTTACATACTGTTTGTTTACAGGCATGACACAAGCTAATTGAGTTCTTATTGAGGTTAAGGTTGATTTCCTCTTTTGACTGTATGTACTGCCGGCTAATGAAGAAATATTGATCCATGTAGGAAGTAATCTAATCGAATCTAATCAAATCAGATCCCTTGAGCCTCAGACCAGTTGGAGACATTATGACTCTATCAAACATGGGATTTTTGTGACACATTTGAGCATCAAGTTTAGTGTTTAATTTTCTCTTTCTGTGTTTCATTCAAAGTTCCCGTCCTGGGTGTCTGGGCTTGAAGCACATCTACACTCTCTCTCATTGAGAAATTATGGATCTGCCGTCACTCCACCCACCACCGCTGCAAGGATGACTGGTGAAAGAGCAGTGCGGATCAAGACGGCGGTACAGGGCTGTACGACCCGCTCACGATCTGTCACGATAGTTTCGGCGTCTCTGGTCTATTTTCTCAGAGGAAACATCAGGGAGATTCAGCCACACTCAGATGAGGAGTCTGTTGTGCACCAAAATTGGCGACTAGCAGACGTATCAGAAGTGAAGTTAGCATCTTTTATATCATAAGGAATTTGCTGTTCGCTCACCGTGAGGTAGGGCGCAGAGCCTTGCAGAGGCAACAGGTATAATATGTCACCGAAAACAGCTCAAGGAACAGCATTCGCTACAACAGTTGCAGCTGTTCTCATTGGTTGCACTTTGAAAGGTCAGCGGCAAACCAAGGTCAAAGTTGAAATAATTTGACCTTTGAGAGCAGCACTCGGTGCCACACCAAGCGTAGCGGGGACATAAACATAAGACGAACACAGATCTTTAAGGTTTTAGCATAACTTAGTCTTAGTCTTTATCAAATAAATTATCCAATGGAAACAGATTGCATATAAGAAGTGGACGTAGTTACCATGACGTCACCCATTGGGTTTGTGAACTACGGTTTTGAAACCTCAAGTTCGACATTTTTGCCGTCACCATCTTGTTTTTGTTGCAACCAGAAGTGATACGAGAGTGCAGAACAAAACAGAACACTGAATAGGCGACCAATATGTTACATTAACTTTCATGAGCTGAAAACACACTGTGAAAGGGTTAAACACGGACAACTCCCAGACCGGACAACGCCGTGGTAGCGACCTGTCAATCACAAGGTATCCCTGCCTTAAAGCATCCCCTGCTTTATGGTCTATTTGACTCTAAATGGGACCATAATTGACTAAATGAACATCATGCTGTATTGAAGAAGACTTGAAACTAGCGATTGAGACCATAAACTCATGTTTACAATGTTTACTTAGGTAATAAATCAAGTGAGAAGTAGGCTCATTTTCTCATAGACTTCTATACAATCAGACTTCTATATAACCAGAGGAGTCGCCCCCTGCTGGCTGTTAGAAAGAATGCAAGTTTAAGACACTTCAGCATCGGCTTCACTTCTCAGATCCGGAGGTAGCCCACTGTGTTGGAAACATTTAGTCTTTACTGAAGATCTGACAGACTGAACCTGGCCCTGCTGAGAAAAGAGCGGATGTTATCTGTCCATGACTGACCTGAGACACCTGAAGTGCTCAGGATTAAAGGACTCTGTCTGTGTCTTTCTCTTTCACTCCAGCAGACAGAAACATCATGAGCTTAAACCTAAAGTGACAGAAATTTTAAATCCAGACGTCATTTCCACTGACAGGCAGGTGTGTGTGTTCCTAACAGCATCAGGTTGGCTCTAGTCCATGCCCTGAGGCAATGATTAGGCTTTGATACTGACACACACACATGCACACCATTAGCAGTCTATACAGTCCTCTGTGTAGTTGGCTGTTGTTCTGCTTCATTTATAAATGAGTCGAATGAATAAACGAGACTACCTGCTGTTTCAATGAAACATGCTGACACTGGGTAAACCCCAGTGATGCCATGATCTCTTATTGATTCTACCCAGATGATTCAATGGCTGCATACTATTAACCTTCTAAGAGTCGGTGATGCATTCACATGCTCAAAACAACCAAATAAAAACGGTTTGCACCATAAACTGAGCTGAGTTTGGAGGGTATCCTTCGACAGCAGCTGTTCCCCCTATGAGACAAGGCTTACTTCATAGGCTTTTATTATTATTACTGAAATATCTCATGCAAAATAATTCATCAAGGTGTTCAGGCTGGTCTCATACACTGTTCCCAGTTGTACCTACGAAAAGTAGGTACAGCTGGACTTTCACCCAGGAGACCGGCCGTTCGTGTCCCGTGTGAAACCAGAAGTCTACGTTGATTTATTTGTCACATGACTTACTTACTTAAGTATGGACGCCACTTCTGGAGTTATTTTAAGCCAAACAACGATCTTTTCCTAAAGCTAACTATTCTTGCCTAAACCTAAGGAAGTTGATTCCTGTGAAGACAGAAGTTTATTTTGAAAAGACTGTATTCATGTAACGAACGAACGAACATTCGTAGGAAAATGAACAAAAAAAGAGGAATGACTTTTTCACAAGATATCATACGAACTGTTACGTTGAAGTGTTGAGAAACGCTTGATTTTGAGCATCCAGTGACAAGCGTTTGTACTTGTTTCTTGTATTATCTTACAGCTTTATACCAAAAATAAACATTTTACCTTAAACATTCATAATTTTCTAAATATTACTCCCAGTAAAGATGATTGGATGTACAATTCTACCATTTCATTTAGCAGGCGCTTTTGTCCAAAGTGACATCTGAGAGTTCATACAACAGAAGTAAGGATGTAGATAGGAAGGAACAACGTGAGGAAGTGCCAACAACAGCTTCAAGTCCGATCGGACACAGGTGCCAACAGGCAGTGCACAGAGATAATGCACAGGGTGTATCATCATCATCATTAACAACATCGACAATGATATCAATATCATCATCATCAACATCATCCATAGCATCGATGTCATTAGGTTGGAGGTGTTCATGAAAGAGTCTTTAGCTTTTTCTTAAAGGTGAAAAGGGACTCTGTAGATTGAATGGAGTTCGGTAACTCATTCCACCACCGGAGGACTACAGAGGAGAAGATACAGAGGAGAATTTAGGTCCTAAAGAACATTTTGCTTTGAGATTTTTGAAAGGAAAGTGTGGAAACCAGAAGCTCAGAAAAGCCAAACTGAGACACTCTGTCACATGCACACTTCAATTCCACTGATAGAGAAATTACCTTCTTTTGAAATAAGTAATTTGGGATTGAATGCATGATTGAATCAGCTTTGGCAAAACTGTCATAACAGATGATAAAACAGCAAAACCATCTGCATAAAATCACTTGAATTCTTCGTCCTTAGCTTGACTTCTAACCACGATGATTTCAAAACAAGACTGGCACAGATTTAGTGCAGCTGTTGACACTTTGAGCGCTGACCTTCTGTTGAAAGTATAAAGTTACAAGACAGCCTGATATTTAACGAACCAGATCCAGGCTGAGTGTTGTGCAATTACTATACATTACCATGGGTTAAATGACAGATTAGTGTGTTTTAACGGGGCCAACAGTTTCCTCACGGGTCACACATCTTGTTTAATGTAATTAAATATAGATGCTTCCTTTTCAGGGTGAATGAATCAAATCATCCACTATAAATGAACAGTAGAAGGTCAATGCAGAGAGGCCTTATCCACTATGGAACACACACACTTGGTAATGAATTATAAAACAAGGCTCTCTCTACTTGAGTTATGTCACTTTTTTACTTTCAGTAGTTCTCCTTCCCTCCCACACAGTCTGTAACGGCTGAATGGAGCCATTTCCAACTCTTTCTCTTTCTGCTAATATTTATGTTTATGTGCTCTTTTATCACAGCCAGGGTCTCTTTCCTTTTATTCTCCGTCCCTGTGTGTGGGCGTTAATTATCTGGGTGGGGAAAATCACAATGTGGGGTGACCACGTTGAGAAATTGTCCAATGAAAATAAAAATGTCAAAGCAGTGAGCTTTAACGGTGAGCTAAACCTGTGTCCACGTGTATATTTCACTGCTGTGGTACTCGTGCAGTGCCCATTGCTGCTCGCAGCTTTCTAGAAAACTGCTCATCCAAACGACTTCACACTCAACACTGCACTTCCTCTGGTCCTCAGCAATACGCCTGCCAAGTATGAAGTTGATCGGATGTATGGTTATTAAGAAAATGACTAATAAATATGTCCCGCAGATCTCCAGTCTCTCTTTCTTCATCTGTTCTTGAATGTACGTACTGTAGTGAGTGAGCTGTACCCAGCATGCCGTTTGGCGGTGTAACAGATAATATTGTAGCAGCGACGGAGGGTGAGCTGTAGCGAGCTGCTGTTCGGCGGTGATTGGCCAACGGAACCAGACTCTTCGGACTCCAACTCGCTTTGTTTGAGGGCGTGCCAAACTAGCCGCTATAGGTGGGTATTATGCAAATGTGTTACTTGGTGACATCACCACATTATGGAAGAAAAGGCGGGACTTCAAGCGAGGCGTTTCAGGCAGATCAGCAGCAGTGTTTCTGTGGGGGAGAATAACTCCCTTTGGCGTGGACTTTGGGTTTTGTAACTCTGCAGACCTTCACATGCACAACACGTATATAAGAAAATGGAAAAAGCACAAAATCTTATTAGGTCCTCTTTAACTTTCATACTTGTTAATCAGTCGACCCTGGCTCCTTTAAATTTGCATAATAATTTTTTTTCGTGAATTACATTTTTCTGAGAAGCGTAACTGGTGCATGGATTGTTTTTTGGGGAGGGTTTTAAACAGGAAGTGCTACATTTATGTACTACTTACTATCTGTAGGGAGGTTGGCATGGATGGTGGGCGTAAAAAGCTCAGGACTAACCACGTGTAGTTAGGCATCAAAGCTCTTGGTTAAGTTTAGCCATTAACTTTATTTTACTTTACTTTTATTATATAATAAGTGTATATACGCTCCCCTGGAACAAGCATGTCTCTCTCTCTCTCCTATTAGACTTCCTCCCTCCCTCTCTATCTGCCGTTATTCCTTTCCTTGCCCGACTCTCTTCTCTTCTCGTCTCTCTATTCTCGTTGCTCAGTTAGGCATTATGCTGATAAAGTGGTTATCCAAAAGTAATTCTTTCTTCTCCTCTCCCACTCCGTCTTACACACTCTTTTCATCCTTGGTCACACTTTGCTGATATAGCCTTTACATAATTGAATATTCTCCGTCACTTTCCCGCTTCATCCCTCTAAATCTCTCTCATCCCTCTTCAACCTATTGTCGCTCTCTAAATGCCAGAGACGGCCTCCTCACTCCGTTCTCTGTGTGTGACATCACTCATCTCTGCTCTTCATTTGGAGGAAAAATATAATGTCCCATGCAACAATGAATACAACAACATTATAAATATCTATATGAGTTGCATATGCATCGGTTAGCATGCTAATCTGGCAGCTGCTCACTCAGGCTTTTCTATTGAGAGGAAATAGCCTAGCATGCTACTTGACATCAAGGAATATCTAATCTGGCACACACACACATATCAATGCTCTCTCTCTGTCGCCCTGCAGAGGTGTCGGATGTGTGTTATCTCTTGTTGCTCACTGAGCGTGCCCACAAGCTGCGTTTTCATAGGTCAGCGCAGATGTGGACTGCAGCTCATCTCGACACGCTGCGAGCCGAGTGAGGCCTGTGCGCACGAGTGTGTGGGGCTGTGTGCTTCAAGTGATATGGTGTATGAGCTCAGGGGACTTGTGAGAATCATTCACACATATCCAGAGTCACATACATGGACACACACACACACACACACAGTTTGAAACTGATGTGGACAAATGAGCTCCTGCAGAAAACTTCAGTCGCTCCAAAAACGACCCTTCAATCACTTTTCATTACAGAGGAAGAGAGAGAGACCGGATAAAACACATATCAGGCTTCATACGGCTAGCCACCGGGGTTGTGCAAAAACACACGCACACACACACACACACGCTGAGATGAACAGAAAACACACACACACACTCTTGAAAGCAGGACAGTATCCATACAAGCACAGAGGAACGCTTGGCGTGTACAAAGTCAGAAAAGACGCACAGACGTAGGCGATGCACGCACAGACGCAAATGGAGGCAAGAACATCACACACCCAGTGCACTGTGGGAAATATCACACACAAGACAGCCTGTCATTCATCCCATGCATCTTCAGACGCAGCCTCTCGTTAGCGTTGTTTTGACACCGATGATTACATTGCAGTCGCAGAAACGAGCCGCTACAGTTGTCAAAAATAACAAGAAGTCCCATTTTGAGAACCCGGCAGATCTTTGAACAAACCTCCCCGCATTCATGAAGACATGTCCATAATCTTCAAAGCCTCTTCCGTCCTATCCATCAGTATGAAGAAATATTCTCTCCACTGTACGGTGAATCTACATTTTCACCGGTTTCTCTACGTCTGTGTGTTTGTATGTCCGGCGGTCTGTCAGAACTCCTACTGCCGTGTTTTTAATTCCTGTTCCACCGGTTCTGTCATCCTGTCTGTCTCGGGCACACTGCATGGTATAAACTCATTAATATAACTTTATAATTAAAGAAATACTTCCATTCTTGAACAGAACATTGTGAGAAATTAGGGCTGTCAATGGATTCAAATATTTAATTGCAATTAAACGCAAATTAATCGCACATCTTTTATCTGCTCAAAATGTACCTTAAAGGGAGATTTGTCAAGTATTTAATACTCTTATCAACATGGGAGTGGGCAAATATGCTGCTTTATGCAAATGTATGTATATATTTATTATTGGAAATTACTTAACAACACAAAGCAATGACAAATATTGTACCAATGAATTTCTTAGGTTTTTCTAGTTTCATATGATACCAGTATCTTCACTCTAGCTTTAAAGCTGAGCCCGCTACAACCTCCGAGAGATCGATTGCGTCAATGCGTTAAAGAAATGAGTGGCATTAAAACGATTTTGCGTAAGTTAACTTTGACAGCCCTATAAGAAACACAATGTTCTCTTCAACAATGTAACACGTTGAGAGTAATTGATATTCAAACGATCATTTCAAACCTTTGAAATGCTGACAAGCCGGTCCAGAACATCGTCATTTTGTGCAGCAAAGGACTGAAGCTTTTATAACATCTTTGAAAATGCATTGGAATTTTCAACACATTCTCTCTCCCAACTCGTCAAGTACCGCCGCTTAGTCAGTTCCCCACCCGGCATCGGAGACCGACGCTCGTTATATGCATAGTGTCCTTTCAAAATAAACTTCCATTTTCACAGGAAGCTAGGTTTATGCAACACAACCACTTAGTTGTCGTGGTTGACGTAAACTTCACTGATAGTGACTCACGGGGCTGACGATACCAACGAGTCACGTGACTAAAGACTGTCGCGACAAAATAAGTCAATGTGACTTTTAGTTTCACACCAGACATGAACACTGGTGTCCTGGCTGAAAGTCTTCTGCTTGTTTGACCCGTCCATCCCTCCATCCCTCCATCCCTCCCGCCCTGAATGGACTCTACCGCTATTAATACTACGTCACTTGCTCTGACCGTTGAATAACACCACAACTGCTGCATATGTGTGTATTTCCTATGTGTGTGTGTGTAATAAAATAAGAGTGAAGGAGAGATTAATAAAGTACTTCTTCACTTTCTTTTTTTATCTCTCTTTGCCAGACGTTTCATATGAGCAGTTGTCACACACACACACACACACACACACACACACACACACACACACACACACACACACACACACACACACACACACACACACACACACACACACACACACACACACACACACACACACACACACACAGTCTATCAGTGAGAGCCAGTCAGCCTGTCTTCTGACAAGCCAATCAAGCAGTTTGTCAACAAATCAATTAAATAATCAGTCACTGAGTCAACCCTTCATTGTCATTCACCGTCTGAAGGATGCAGTTAATTAATGCACAGCGATAACAGACAGGTGGTGACGTGAGCTGCAGTGCAGCGAGGCGAACAGTCTCTCTGTTGTTCTCTATCAAAGACACAGAAGCTCATCACTAAAGTGAAACGAAGCTTTGGCAGGAGTTCAATTTGCAATAAGTAAATTGAAGCATAATTTCACGCTTATCCTTTAAAGAAATCTGACACTTATCCGCACAGTAAACATGAGATCAGTCAGCATATTTCAGCTAATGTCAGCTACGACTCTTCCTTGCTACAAGGCCCCTTTTTTCTGTATGTTCTTCTTCCTCTATGTTTTTCCTTGAATTCCCATTACCTACATACCCTCGGGTGTGGACACACACACCCAGACATACGTACAGTAACACACACAGAGGAGCAGGTGATGAACAACGCGGTGTGGACTCAGTAATTAGAGGCCAGTGGAGTGTGGAGGGGTTGCACATAAATCTCTTTCTCTCTCGTTCACTTTTCTCCCTCTCTCTTTCTCCATCCTAACAATCCCTCTCTCCCCCGTGATTTCCTTTTCATTGATTTTTTTTTCTCCATCTTGTCCCTTTGTTGGTGGCTGACTGTGCTCTTAGTCAAACGAGAATATGTTCTTTAAACAAGACCATGTTGAGGGTTAACCCTCTGAGGCCCTTTTTTCATGCAGTATAGATGTGTTATTTTCTCCTATTCTAAAATGATGTTTGAATATTTCTGCACACTGGGGTCCCTAAACAGTCGCTGAATTACATACATTTTGTATCACTGTATAGCTGAGACTGTGGATCCAATGAGCCCAACTGTATTCATGTGTGATGATGTTACTCCCCATAGTAGACATCTCATTGTAGTGAGACAATTTTTTGAAATGGACCTCACTGTATAAAATGACCTGTGGTGACCTCTAGGATAATCACAGGCTCATGAAACTTTACAACCACAAACTAGAGACCTAGAGCATTCAGAGGATGGATGGATCAGACTAGAGACCTAGAGCATTCAGAGGATGGATGGCTTTCCTAGCTAGATTGACAATAACGGGGTTTCTGAGCAGTTTACACAACAGAAGTGCTCGCCATCCAATCGCCGAAAAATGCAATTCTTGCAGAAATCTCCAAACGTCAAAAGTTTTTGATACCAAATCACAACATGGCTTTTTCTATGGTGTTCCTCAAGGTTCTGGTGTCTTAATGTGGTATTTTGGAGGGATTATTGATAATTTTGATCAATTCTTGAGTGGTAAAAAATGGTTAAATTTAGCACCAAATCTGTGTAACAAATGGTATCAACCCAAAAATTGCTGCAACAATTTATGGGACATAAATGAGCATGGGAATGACCATCATAGATTTCAATCATAATGTTCTATGCCCTTATACACTTTCACAATTCATTTGAATTCATTCATTCATTCATTCACGTTTATTTCTGATTCATGACTAGAACAACTTGACACTCAGTGCTGAGCTGCATCTCAAATTAATCTCCAGGTTTCTCAGCTTTCAGATGATGTACACCACTTCTATGTGACATCTACTGTTGACCTGCTATCTCCCCCTAAAGACCCTCTGTACCACCCTAAAACAAGACACAAATGGGTCTACTGTGGGTCTCAGAGGGTTAATGTTTTATTTCGTAACCATTTATTGGTCAGGAGCGTTATACAAAACTAATTACACCTGTACACGTTCAACCTCTTTTTACCGAAAAGGAAAGAAGACGGACGTTAATATTGCCGTTGTGTGAACGCCGAGCATATCGTGTACACGACTTCCCATGTTGTGATCACAAGTTTCATTTGAAGGCACTGTGACATAGGAAGGGGAGCCAAATCTGATTGGCTTGTTGAATCACATGTTTTCTAATCCAAGCAGCCCACAAAAAACTGACTGGGTTGTCTTATTCCATAGTTTGTTGGCTGGTAGTTACTCCAGATACCCAAATGGATGAGCACAAGCACTGGAAAAGTGAGATTTTCACGATAAGTCCCTTTAAGAGGGAAACAGTAAAAACAGAAATGTCATGCTCGTGAAGAATAACATGTAAATGTCAACAGATGCATTAAGGACTAAATCTACCAAGCTGCTCACCAAATGGCAACTTGGCAGGCTTGTCACGTATATGTGCATAACAGCTCATTGACGAGCACACGCATAATCTCTCCCCGTCTCCCTGTGTTAGCTTATCTGAGGGAAATTCTCCATTAGCCACGCAACAAACACAAAAAGAAGGGAAAACAGGTCAGTGTACTCACACGCAACACCAGCGCAGCGACATTTCAGAGTGCTTTAATGGCCGGTTAAATGCAGTTTTCTTACTTTGAGATGAATGTCATGGTCTCCGCTGTGTGCATGCGTGTGCACATATGTGCGGTTTAAGTGTTGTTATGATGTGCTGAACTTGAAGGTTAAGTCTTGGCAGATTTTAAATGCCTTTTCATGGCTGCCATTTTCGCAGAAAAGCTGTTCCAAATCTGCAATCTTCCCCTAATTGAACTGATGAACTGATAAAGCAACAACAGATTTTATTTTTTGCCATATATGAGGCCAGAATGATTTCCGGAGGGCTTCTTCTACACATCGAGATCTTAATCTGACGCTTCAGACGAAGAGTGAGGATGAGAGTGAAATAGGAAATGGTCTTTGGTCAAGAAAAAGGAATATTTAAGACTCCTTTAAAGTGATTTTAATCTGTATTTGAATCTAATACGTTTGAGAGGAGATAAGAGAGAGTTAGGCGGGATGATAGAGGGACGGAGATATAGAAGGAAAGCCACAGAGAAAGAGAGAGAGAGAGAGATGAGATTAGATAAAGCTAGCTTATCAGTGTGTTTTAAATCCACCACCGTATCAGTGACAGCCGCTCTGGACTTGTTCAAACCCTTGAACCAGCAGTGTGTGTTTGAAGGGATGAGCCGTCAAGTTACAGCGTGTCTCCATTTGGGCTTATTGTGTAAGTGTGTGTGTGTGCTCAGTTTGTAAAAACGTGTGTGTCGAGTCCACATGGCGTGTCCACAACAACGGCACAAGATCTCCTCTGACAGATGTCGGAGATTATTAGTTGCTTTTTGTTTTGTTTTGTTAAGAGATTAATCGTCCATCATGTTATTTCCCTCCTTCCTTTACTCAATCCTCCCTTTTCTTTACCCACCTACTGGGGCGAGCTGTCGGTGCCATTTTAGCTAAAGTGTTAAGTCACTTTCCATACTCTTTTTTCTTGCTTTTAATCCTCCATTCCTGTTACGTTATCTTCCTTCCTGCTCTTTTTCCATATGATCCAAGTCGATCCTCTGGTATCTTAGCTTAGCTTCACTCCATTTCTCCTCTACCATCCATCCATCCATCCATCCATCCATCCATCCAGGTCCAAGCCCAGAGGAGTTGACCCCGACCTGGCCTTATGCCACAGCCAAGCCCCCCCCATCCCTTCCTCCTCCTGCCTCCATCAAAGCCTCAACACATTCGTATTCCACAGGAGAAATAATTCACCTTTGACCTTCCTCCTGTGTTTGATAATTAATTGGGGGATGGTGGGAGAGCGCAGTAAATGGGGCAAAGTGAGATAGATGAAAGGAAGTGAAAAACAATGTGACAGGGTTGGGACTGTAGTGATGGATAAACCCACCCAAAGCCATTTAATGCACCTTTATCTCTACTGATTACAGTTTAATCAGCATAGATAAGATGACAGAAGCCGTGGTGCAGTCACATTTATTGTACTGGGCTCTGAGCAAGTCTTAGTCTGCAATCTGACCACAATCCCTCCCTATTTAAGATAAACACAATTGGACCGTTATCTCGGTCCTTCTTTGGTGTACGTACCAGTAAAGAGACATCAAGAAACATCATCAGCATGAGCATCACACAGTCTCAAACATCTGTATACTCAGCCCAGTTGCACTAAATGGCGTATGGATGACATGGTAATCTGCAAGTCTTTTCATGTGCAATACGAACGCCGGTCTTGCTTTTTGCACAACGTTAAAGTAAATATGCTACACTCAGAGCTAGTGACATAGAATAAAAAGTGAGAAAGACTGCTTATGGTGGTCACACAAACACAGGACTTTCAACCAGGAGACCGGTGTTCGTGTCCCAAAGTGTTGAGTTATTTTGAAGTAACGTTAGTGACGTGTTTTTCGTTATTCTGTTATGTTGTTTCCGTATGCATTTTACTTGGGTTACGTACTTATTTTAAGCCCAACCGTGATGTTTTCCTAAACATAACTAAGTGGTTTTGTTGCCTAAACATAACTGCGGCCGTTACTGTAATACGACACGCAAAAGAGACAAATGACACGTGAAAAGGCTAAAATGCATTCTCACGATACACATAATGTCCTTGTAATGTGGTGCTATTTATACGCCTTCCCAAGAGATTAGGTTGGTAATGTAGCTTGTTTTAACTGTGTTTAATTAAAAAAAGCTTATCTTGGAAAAAATGAGCCTTGTGTTCTCAAGCGGTGCGACGAGTTTATTTGGAACCACACATGTTGGCTTTTTTCTAACTTCACCAAATTAAACTGAGCTAAAAGAGGAAACCCTCCAAGGTTTAAATAAACACTTAAACACACTTCGGTGTGAATGAGTCTTGATGCAATGTAGTAAAACCCAGACAATGGAAACTAGTGGTAATGATGTAATTGATTTCAGATTGATCCCAGCAGACCGTGCCTCGAAGCAAATTTCTTTCTTTACAAGTTGTTTTTGTTGTTGAGTCCCATTTACGTACTGAATCTTCATACTGCACACTCAGCCTGGTCTCATTACCAGGACGTCAAATACCAACACTTTGTCACAGCCGTCAGCGCTCAATACCGCCGCGCAAGGCACCCCCTTAGCGCTGGTATGAAACGCAACGGGCGTTCCATTAACTACAATGTAAACCCATCAGCGGCGACAGTAAACATACAGAGAAAGTGCACTGGAGGTGTGGTGACGTAGTTTAAAGAGACACACAAGGCGGCGGGAGGGGAGGTGGATGGGTCCAACAAACACAAGGCTTTCATCCAGGAGAATGCCGTTTGTGTCCTGTGTGTTACGTTTCACTTTCACTTCACAATGAGCTGTTAGTTTGTGTCCCATACACAATGTCGAGTCACATTTACACTGTAAAAACGTAGTAATTATAAGCCCAACCTTGTTGTTTTTTCCTAAACCTATCTAAGTGGTCTTGTTGCCTAAACCTAAGCAAGTGTTTTTGCTTATTATAAGCAACTTTGGGCTTGTTTTCCTGAAAAAGCCACTTACAAATATTGGTAGTCGCGGGTTGCGTTTCTTTGGGCTTGTCTCTGAAGTGTAGTTGCTTCTTTGGGCTCCGGTCTCTCTCCTCTATACCGGTCTAGTTTGTCCCTGTTGCAGGATCCGTACACAACCCCGACCCCTCCGCCCCTTCCCATTACCCCATAAACACACAGACAAATCTTCGCGGTGTTGATGGAGTTTAGCTAACAATGCCAGGTACTAAGTGGACAAAAGAAAGTGGACTTAAAGATTGGATTCGCCCTCAAGTAGGGGACGATTCGAAGGCAGTTTGCCGTATTTGTAAGTGGGATAGACGAGCACATCATGCTGATCTGGTTAGACAAGAAAGAACAAGAAAAATGTAAAGTTACAAGCTAAAAATGGATGCAAAATTGTGGTAGATAGGTATGGTCGCTTGTTTTGGGCTTTTTTTGTTGGGAAAGTTGCTTCTTTTAGACTTTGGAATGAAAAGCGACGCCGAGGGGTTTGTCAAAGCGGCAGTATGTGACAAGGTGGGATGAGAACGTGTTGACATACTGTGTACTATATGCTAATTTTCATAGTATACCAGAGCTTGTTTCCCTTCTCTCTCTCTCTCAGCATGCACCTGATCGTTCCTAAGTCTTATTGTGTTCTCTCTCTCTCGACTCCTTCCGTGCTCTCGTTCCCGTTCTCAGTAAACAAAGAGAGCAGAGAGACGTCTCACAGCTGGATGTCCGTCTACCCAATCAGCTCTTCATCTCAAACACTTTGAACTCCTACAATTCATTCAGTTTCAGGTTTAAAGGCCCTGAGATAACCAATCATTCTCCAGTTATGAGCTGGTTTTGAATCGGATTTGGCTTCATGTATCTGTGTGTGTTTCTGTATGTGTGCTACAGTTTACCTGTTACAGTTTGCAGGTGTATAAATGGTTAGAGTCACGGTGAAACCTTTGAATATTCAATTGTTGTTTGATTACAATTACAACTGATAACCGACCCTCGTTAACCGATTAATAACCGTTAACCGACAAGATTAGTGCGTCACATGCAGCGGTGCTATTTTTAGTGCCCAACAAGCCGCCCAGCTGTGACGATAAGCCGATGCACAAACAGGTTAAATCCATCAACAACTCCTCCGAGCCAACTTCCTGTATCTGTAACACCGGCTCACACTCACTTAAGGTGGACTGTTAAGGTGGACCATCTATTATTCTCTTTTAAATGAGCGTTGCTTAGCTTTTTATTTAATTTTTAATATTTCTTTTAACCATCTAACCCTCTAGCGTTAATCGGTTAGAATTCTTAATGTCGATTAACGGTTAAACGGTTACTTATTAACATCCCTAATTACAATGTAATGAAACCATATACTGTATGTGTGTGTCCTGTTCTGGAAACTGCACTCTCTGTCTTTTTACAGCTCTCTCTTTAACACACACACACACACACACACACACACACACACACACACACACACACACACACACACACACACACTGAGCACTCTGTCAGCCTAGACAAGCTAATCCAAGATAAGAGAGCGAAGACAGGCCTTTTCATTAATGGCATCAGCTCGCCAACAAAGGCTGGCTGACAGGCTGGCTAACTAAAGCACAAACAAACACACAACCCCACCCACGCACACACGCACACACACACACACACACACACACACACACACACACACACACACACACACACACACGATAAAGTTATTTGAAGGCACTAAAGTGATTGAGCAGGCTACAGACAAACAATGCTCTAATAGAAACCCGGTTTCAAAGACAGCAGCGGCAGCAAATTGGGCTTTTTTAGTCCAACTCTGCATTCACAGAGATTATCTGCAGTATTTTCACAAGAAATAAACACCAAACAAATGTTTAATAAACACAGATATTGGTCCCTTTTTACAATGATTTGCTTTCTAATAGTTATTTTATCTTTATGTGCAGCTCATGAAACTTTAAATTGTTCTGTACTGTAGCAGTTTTTCTGATAATAATCATGAATCAACGCCACTCTGTTGGGCTTCAAAGCAGACAGCTGCTGGTTGTAGCCTTATTACCGTACAGATATGAGTGTGGTATTAATCTTCTTCTCTAACTCTTGGCGAGAAAGTGAAGCATATTATATACCAACCCTCACGATTTTCCTGGGAGACTCTCGTTTTTCATCACCCTCTCCCGGTTTCCTCCCGGGGTCACAATTCTCCCGTATTTCCTTCCTACCTTCTAAAACTCAACAGCAACAAACCAGAGCTCATGGTTGTGGCTCCCAAGGCCCTGCTCCAGGAGGTTGGAGATCTACATCTGGACGTCGACGACTGCTCTGTCACCCCATCTCTGGAAGTCCGTAACCTGGGTGTCATCCTGGATACTGTTATGCTCTATTTGTTCTGTCTATTATGTCTATGTTAAGCGTCCTTGGGTTTCTTGAAAGAAGCTATATAAATCCAAGTTGTTGTTCTTCTTCTTCTTCTTATTATTTCACACTTAACCCGTTTCTGGCACTGTACATAATCCCTACTGTTTCCACCCGGACAACAACAGAGCTACATCAACTGTCGTTTCCTGGTGGAAGAGAGCAGTCTATGCTCGCGACACAGCGCAGTTTGAGCTCATGTTTGAGCTGCGCTCGCTGCTGCTGGGTTCAGCGCACATCACAGCGTGCAGCGCCCAAAGTCGGGCTTTGCTCGACATTGCAAAAAGGCGTCGTGGCGTGACGCAAGCCATTGGAAATAATGAGGTTCGGAGTGTCTGAAAGGACCTTCAGCGAGTGAGAGACGGAGAGAGAAATGGAGAGAGCTGACAGAAAGAAATACTCAAACAGGAGCAAAGAATGAATAAAAACTGATGAATAGTTTATGCCAGAGATTCACACTCCAAGATTATGAGGGGGAGTTATTCTGTTTTTCGTTCTAAAAGTTTAACATAAGAATGCTGTTGTATTATTTTGTCATTTTCATTTTTTTGAAGTCAGAATGCAGTTAACAAAGATTTCAAGGTTGGCAAGTAGGAGAGGAAGCGGTCGTGTGTTGGAGGAATGAGAAACATCTGTTCTGTTAAAGCAGAAACATCTCGGCCGTGAGAACTTTCTGCTATTCAAAGAATTGCTTTCTCTGTTTCCTCTCTCTCTCTCTCTCTCTTCTTCCCAGTGATGAGCTGCAGTGATGTCGTCCTGCCTCCAGAGGGCAAGTCACCACTACTAACCACTGAACTGTGAAGATTCTGCAGTGAAACAGAAAAACATAATGCTGTTTTCTACAAACAGTTTTCCTTCTTTAACTAGCTTACTTCTTCCCCTTGTCTTCATACATGTACACTTTTATTACATGCATTACATCTCTCTTAATGCAGTCTCCTTTTCCCACTGTGCATGTTTCTCTGTGGCTTTTTCTTGCTGCATGCAATCTCTCTTTCTCTCTCTCTCTCTCTCTCACACACTGCGTTTCCTTATCTCTCCCTGTTCACATGTATGCTCTCTTTCTCCCTCCTCATGGGACGTAACATCGTGGCTTATAACAGATCTCGACAGTGACAAGATAGAAGTGTTAAATATTCCCCTCCATCCCACATAGACACACAAACACACACATACACACAAACACACACATACACACAAACACGCGTCCTTGTTCTTCTGTCATTGTGGAGGCTGAAACACATACAATCGCTACCACAATTGCTCTCAACAACATAATCTCCCATCTGGTCAGTGTTTGTCCATCCAAAACCGTCAAACCAGGCCAGGCTGCCTTCCAGTAAACACACAAACACATGCACACACTTGACTCCATGGGACCGTGACATCACCCCATTTCATTTCACTCACAGTCTGCCATTATCTGATGCAATCGGCATCGTTTAAGTCGCAAACCGCATATTCAACATGAGATTTCTGATAGTTTTGGTTATATTGATCGTTAGAACGCGCACGCACACACACGCACGCACTCACAGGACCACATAGAGCGCAACAGACTATAAAACTGCAGCTGTTCACACTAAGAAGAAGTGATAAGCCACACACACACACACACACACACACACACACACACACACACACACACACACACACACACACACACACACACACACACACACACACACACACACACTCGCACTCACACACACACACGCTTCTTCAAACCACCTCAGATGACCCTGGTAAAATCAGAGGGCACACAGTCAGTCAGTCCACACCATGGGGTAGATTATGAGACAACGGGTGCCTGGGACAGACAGGCAAAAGGCCCCACCGCCTCTCCTACATAAGAGCACACAGACAACAGGATGCTTTCTTTGTTGACTCTTTTGGACACTTTGTGTCTATGTGGTTGTTTTGTGTCTCTCTGTAGTCATTTTGCATCTCTTTGTGGTTGTTTTTTGTGTCTCTATGTGGTTGTTTTGTGACCCTTTGCGATTGTTTTGTGTCTCTATGTGGTTGTTTTGCGTCTCCCTGTAGTCATTTTTTGACCCGTTGCCATGTTTTGTGTCTCTATGTGGTTGTTTTGTGTGTCTATGTGGTTGTTTTGTGTCTCTTTGTGGTTGTTTTGTGTCTCTTTGCAGCTGTTTTGCGTTTCTCTGTAGTCATTTTGTATCTCTTTGTGGTTGTTGTGTGTCTCTTTGCAGCTGTTTTGTGTCTCTGTAGTCATTTTGCATCTCTTTGTGCTGGTTGTGTGTCTCTACGTGGTTGTTTTGTGTCTCTCTGTGGTTGTCTTGTATCTCTATGTGGTTGCTTTGCATCTCTCTGTAGTAATTTTGCGTCTCTATGTGGTTGTTTTGTGTGTCTATTTGGTTGTTTTGTGTCTCTCTGTAGTCATTTTGTATCTCTTTGTGGTTGTTGTGTGTCTCTTTGCAGCTGTTTTGTGTCTCTGTAGTCATTTTGCATCTCTTTGTGGTGGTTGTGTGTCTCTACGTGGTTGTTTTGTGTCTCTATGTGGTTGTTTTGCATCTCTCTGTAGTAATTTTGCATCTCTTTGCAGCTGTTTTGGTCACTTTTTGTCTCTGATCTTTTCGTGTCTCTTTGCAGTTGTTTTATGTTTCTTCTTTTCTTTCTTCTTTGTTATGAGTCTCTTCCTGGTTGGTACGTGACTCTCTGAGTGATATTTTGAAGGTGAAGACCAGGGGGGCCCTGTCATTTTGGGCCCCTGGGTTTGTGCCAGATAGACCACACACACACACACACACACACACACACACACACACACACACACACACACACACACACACACACACACACACACACACACCTCTCCACTGGCCTTACCTGCGCTCACAGTGATGGCTTCTATGAACTGGTCTCTCCAGCTGTTGGTTCCTACCAGCAGAGCCAGGTTGGTCTTCTTTATCAGCTTGTCCACTGTGTTCTGCCAAAGGACAGAGAGAATAATGATGGTTAGATGGGAGAATGTCTTGGATCTCTTTGCTTCTGCACATCCCCCCTTTTCCTTTCTTTTTCTCTTTCCAACCTTCTTTCCATAATCCCTCTGTCCTTCCTCCCTCTTTCTTTTGTTTCCTTCCTTGTCTCCTTCATTCCTCGTCTTTATATTTCTTTGTTGTTTTCTTCAAAAGGAAGAAACTGTGACGTATTGAGATAACACACAAACACTCATGCATGCACACACACACACAGAAACACATCACACACTAATTAGCGGCGCAGTGGGGGTTGCTTCTTCCTCTTCTCTCCACTTCAGAGGGAAACTGGGATACTAATTGCGCTGAATAGAGCTTAGGGGTGTCAATAGAGCCTCGCTGCTGCTGTGGACACACACACACACACACACACACACACACACACACACACACACACAATCAACTTAACTACGTCTATGTGAAGTGTGTTTAACCGTACTCGGCTAGGTTTTTGTCTTTTCTCATTCTGTGTAACGCTGATATTTTGACCTCCCTTGCTTTCGTTGTCCTTTCCTCCCTCAGATCACTTCAGACTCAGCTGGACTGATGTGAAACATGGTTATGTGTCTGTGTGCATGTGTGAAGCTCTTAAGCTGTGTTCACACTACGAGCAACGCAGCAACAGGTTACAAGTCATTTTCAATGAAAGTCGATGACATGAAGCTACAAACTGACGTACGATACTTATTGCTGTGTGACGGGTGTGATGAAAAATAGAGTTCAAATAAAGTTCAGCTGGTCTCAACTTTTTCCAGCGCTCCAGTGATGATGTGAAGCGTCAACCAATCAATGTTCTGTTCCATCTAAAAAAAGGCCGTTATCAGGGTCTGAAATTTTGCTGAGAGGAACTGCAGTTGTTTCATGATGGTTACGGATGTCAGTTGTGCCAACAACACAACATTAAACTTAAAAATTAAAAATAAAACATTATATGAAAATAAAATATAAATAGAAAAAAATATATATATATTATATGAAAAAAAATAAAATAAAAAATATATGAAAAAAAAGATTAAAAAAAAATGAAATAATAAAAAAAAACTTCAACTGGAATTTAAAAACACGTTTTGCTGCTGTGTGGCACAAAAGAGAGGAACTGCAGTTGTTTCATGATGGTTACGGCAGTCAGTTGTGCCAACAACACAACATTAAACTTAAAAATTAAAAATAAAACATTATATGAAAATAAAAAATAAATAGAAAAAAAAAATATTATATGAAAAAATAAAAAAAATAAAAAAAAATAAAAAAATAT
>CAKAOI010039572.1:0-10268 GCA_916701655.1 Sebastiscus albofasciatus
CATTCAGAGGATGGATGGATCAGACTAGAGACCTAGAGCATTCAGAGGATGGATGGATCAGACTAGAGACCTAGAGCATTCAGAGGATGGATGGATCAAACTAGAGACCTAGAGCATTCAGAGGATGGATGGATCAAACTAGAGACCTAGAGCATTCAGAGGATGGATGGATCAGACTAGAGACCTAGAGCATTCAGAGGATGGATGGATCAGACTAGAGACCTAGAGCATTCAGAGGATGGATGGATCAGACTAGAGACCTAGAGCATTCAGAGGATGGATGGATCAGACTAGAGACCTAGAGCATTCAGAGGATGGATGGATCAGACTAGAGACCTAGAGCATTCAGAGGATGGATGGATCAGACTAGAGACCTAGAGCATTCAGAGGATGGATGGATCAGACTAGAGACCTAGAGCATTCAGAGGATGGATGGATTTTTCCGACGTTTTCCGACTTATGTTTCCGACTTATTGAATGTAAAAATCAAATCGTACTATAAATACTCCCAGCCATTTGTCAGTAGCAGTGATCATGTTAAAGGTGTATTATATGTATTATTACTGAAGTGCGACTGCCTGGAACTCTCCCCGCTGTATGCAGTTAGTCAGTTTACAGAACGTAAACCAGGCGGATGTAAATGCCGTCCTCGTGCATTCTGCAGCTCCAGAGTCTCTTTTTCATCATGAACCGGCCTGACGTGACGTGACTCTCACGCCATAACAGAAATGTCAACACGCCGTATAGCTTTATCTTATTACAGCCACAATGGCTCCATCCATCTCTATCAAAGCCCTGACACCGGGGGGAGTGTGTTTCACTTTGTACTGAAGGTCTGCACGCCGTAGTGGAAATGCCACCGCGCATATGCACCTCTTCATTACCTGGCTGCCGCTGCATGTATATATATATATATATATATATATGTATATATATATATATATATATATATCACAGGAGATGAGTGTCTCACTATTTGAAAGGAGATTTCCCTGCGGGGGTCTCGAAGGGAAACAAGTAGATCTATAAGCAGCGGGGGGGTGTTTGGGCCAATAATATGGCAGCCTGGGGGCTCTTTTATGTCTCCAGTTAGAACCCAAATGGCATCCTGAGCGACATTCAGCGGGTCTCATTGATCTTGTTGTCAGAGCAGCTCGAGGACGGCTGCGACTGCTTATACCTCAACAGAGAGAGAGAGTACTGTAAAGACTGTTTATACCTCAACAGAGAGAGAGTCCTGTAAAGACTGCTTATACCTCAACAGAGAGAGAGAGTACTGTAAAGACTGTTTATACCTCAACAGAGAGAGAGTCCTGTAAAGACTGCTTATACCTCAACAGAGAGAGAGAGTCCTGTAAAGACTGCTTATACCTTTTTTTGGTGTCACGTTTGATGTTTATATCTTTTATTTATACGGTCTCTTTTTGAAACTGTCAAATCAGAGTTGGAGAAATACTTTTATATACTTTTTATTTTTGTCTTTATTTATCTGCTTCGCACTTTTTTTCATTTTAATTTTTTATTATCTTTATTTATTGTTAACTTTCTTTCGTTATTTTGAATTCTTTCAATTATTAAAATTTTGTACTTATTTTTTATATATATATATATATATATAGTTCCATTTTTGTAAATAAATAGTTTTCATATTAAATTTTCTTTAGTATAAAGTACATAGTATTTTTTTAAAGACATTTTTAAAAAGTAATAGTTTCTTTTTTTTAAAAAAAAAAAAAGTCTATTAGAATTTTTTATTATTATCTTTATTTATTTATGTATTCTTAAATGTTTTATTTCTTTTTTAATTTTATTTATTAACATATATAAATAGTTGTATTTTTGTAAATATATAGTTTTTTATTTAATCTTTTTTAAATAATTATATTTTTTTTAAGTATATAGTTTAATTTTTTTTAATATATTTTTTCATTTTTAAGTAAGTATAATTATTTTGAACAACATATTTTTCTTTTTTAAAAAAAAGTCTGTTTTCATTTTTATTATTATCTTTATTTATGTATTCATTTATTTCTTCTTCTTTAGACTCAGCAAACAAAGACAACAGTAATGTATGAGAGATATTAAATTACATTCACGTCTCCACTCGCTGCAGCGGTGAGGAAGAGGAGGTCCGTTACAGCTACGGGTCCACTGAGGGCCATAAAAATGACTCATTCATGCTCCAGTAATCTTCTGTGTAGCTTTGCTGTTCCTCACAACGACTCCTCCGACACCGGAACGTGACGGCTTCTGTCTGAATGTTTCTGATTCCATCATAACGGACACGTTTCATTGTGCTTTCTCAGTTATTACGATCATTATGTAGCTCAGAAACTAGACCCGCCAGTAATAATCTCTGACACGTTCACATCCACAACCGGCCTCGTTGTTTCTCTCATTACGACATAACTCAACGACGACGAGCTCGTCATGGAAGCTTTTATACTTTGGCTGTTTGAAACCGTTTCTCCGTGTTTATTCTGGTCTGTTCCTGGTTAACAAAGAACAATAAAATATAGATATTAAAAAATCCTGGATATTCACGGTGCAGCCTGCATGTGCATTTATAACATTAATAATGGTTTCATAAAACTGATGCATTAGTTTCAAGCTAGTTTATTCATTACAGGTCAAAATAATTAGTAAATCAGTTCTATTGTTCTCACTCAGTGTTTTGCGTATTAATAAATGCGTATTAATACATAAGGATATAAATGTTGAACGGATGTTTATCTATTTTAAATATTTATGTACTTAATGTATTGTGTTGCGAGTTGAGTTTCCTTTGAAGGAACAATAAAGTAAAGTGAAATTAAGTCGAGTCTTTTTACATCTACAGGTATGGATGGGATCATAGGATGCTTGCTGGTTGTCGCGGTAACGCAACATCCTTTTACGCAGCAGAATTTTGAAATTGACGTTTTAATGGCAGAATCAATATATTAGCTTCATCTGAGTCTCTGTGGAGGTAGAAGGAAGTTACCGCTTTTATTGTGGTAGTCTGAGTACCGTGACGTCATATCCGTTCCGTATCCGTCAACCAAAACAAACCTCAGTGAGTCTAAAACGTTGGAGGGTCGTCGTGGATACGACCTGCACCCTCCCAGGTTAAATCCAGCGTGGTAAACACTACACATCCAGTGAAGGATGGAAACACTTTGGGTTTCACACATTGACAGGAAAAGCAGAGATGCAGCAGCCAGATGTGATCGGCTGTCAAAGATTTACGATTTCCATAAAGAACGGAGGTAAACTTTCCTCGACTGACGGGCTTGTTGGGTCCTCACAGACCGGCTCGCTCAGCTCCGCAGGAAGTAACTTCCAGCGTCTGTTGAACGTTTTGTTCACTTCATGAACACACTTAGAGCCGCTGGAGGAGGACGTTGCTGCTCCGGCAGGAGTACAAACTGAAGACAGCTGCTACTTTACTTTAAGAGTGACGTGATGTGACGCTGTGCCGCTGTGACACGGATACTGAGGGGAACAGCAGGGCTCAAGTTTCCAGGAAACTCCCCGCAAAAGTTAGAAACTTTTTCTGCTGTGATGTGACAAGAGTCTGGAGACGGACGGTAAATGTGTCAGACATCCTGGCAGCTCTGGATGGATGTCAGTGTTTGGAGGTGTTTCCTCCCGGTGGAGGAGAGCTGGCCGCCGCCTGCGCTGTGTGTGAACGCAGAAAACGCCACCGTCACAATACGACTTAAAGATACTGAACAGTCCCTGCAGAGCTCCGTACCAGCCCATTGGCATGTAAAGGCGTAGGAATGCCACGATAATGCGCAAGGCGTTTAGCATGCAATAAGTCCGCCTTCTTGATTTCAGCGTGTCATTTCTACATCATGTGTTCCACCCACTCTCCTCAGACCGCTCCCTTGACACTGAAATAAACAGTCGCATCAACAAAGACTCATCAGCCTTTGGGCGACTCCGTTGAAGGTCAAAGATCAGTAGCAAGGTTTCTGTTTACAACGCGGTACGTGCCTCCACTCTGCTCTACGGGGCAGAAACATGGATACATACAGACGGCGTATCACAAGCTACTACATCGCATCACCCAACAGAGGAGGACCGGAAGGCGTGCCCAATGACACTAGCGTGCAGCCGGCATTACCCCAAACATCTGGGCTCCCTTGCCCCATCTGCAGGCGAGAGTGTGGCTCACGCATCGGCCTCCACTGCCACATGAAGCGGCTCATCCATCATCCATAAATAAATAAATACATTTAAAAATAAATATAAAATAAATGCAAAACTAAATTAATAAAAGATAAATGTAAAGATAAATAAATAAACAACAAATAAATACAAAAATAAATAAATAAATAAACGTAAAGATAAATAGGGCTGCACGGTGATGCAGTGAGATGTGGATGAATATTGTGTTTTTCTTACAGTATATCAGGTGTCTTTTAAGAGCGTGCAGGTTGGACTTCTAAAACAAGTCATCAAACTAAAGAAAATAAAGGCTCTGAAGCCCCGATAGAACTCAGCAGAACAAACCTCCTGTAGTCTAGTGAGTAGAGTCAGATCACCATCAGCTCCGGAGGCAGCTACATGCCGGCTGATGTCTTCTTTTCTTTGAGGGTTCAGTGTTTTGGCACAGCGAGATCGTTTTAATCACGTGAGGCTCGAGGCTCCTGGACCTGCAGGCCACATCTACCCACAACCACACACCCCCACACCGGGGTGAAATCTACCCAGTAAACCAGCCAGTAAACGAGCCGGTAGAGCCAGGAGTCAAGAGGAGGCCTTGGCACCACTCCAGGCAGAGACGTGTGACAGCAGCGAGCCGTCGGAGGGCATCCCTCCTCTCTAGGAGAACTGAAACACAGCGGATGATAAACATGAGGCAGCTGGCTCAGTGTGAACGACTGGAGGGTGAAATAAAGACAAGAGGCAGAGCGGTAAACTTGGAGCTATAAATAGAAGCAGAGTTTTAGGTTCGCTCGTCTTCACACCAGAGACGACTGAACGGAGTCTGAACAGGCGACTGTAACAGCAGCAGCTCAGGAACCCTCTAAAACGAGCTGATCCTTCATGTTGAGGAGATCTGAACCACCAGATGTTCATACAGATGAGGGCGAAGGGAATGATGGAGAGAAGGAAACTCCAAGAAGGCGGCAACACAAACAAGCGTCATATTTTAAACCAAAGAAAGTTCAGCCTGAGAACATTTGCCCCGAATCTGAACCCGATGCAAACGTCTTCCTACATGAATAGAGAAGTCTTATTCTCTCATAGACAATATTAGCTGAAAAATAAATAAATAAATCACTCAATAAATAAATACGTCATTAATTCAATTATTAAATTTAAATGTATGTATTTATCTTTGTATTATTTCCCTTATTTATTTACTCTTCTGTTTAATTTTCCTTTTTATTTATCCCATGATGACGCACGTTGAGTGACAGCTCCCTCATTTTGCATCATGAGGCAGAAATGCATCAAGAAATTGTTAAAAGAAAATCATGCAGAAATAAATAAGTTTTGGGGAAATAAATAAGGGGTGAAATGCAAAGGGAAAATCATGCAGAAATAAATAAATAAATAAATACATAAATACATAAATACATAAATAAATACATACATTTAAAAAATAAATATAAAATAAATAAACAACATAAATGCAAAAATAAATAAATAAAAAATGAAGGCAAAAATAAATAAATAAACATAAATGCAAAAATAGATAAATAAAAAATTAAGGCAAAAATAAATAAATAAATATAAATGCAAAAATAAATAAATGAAACAAAATAAAAAATAAAAGTGAATTCATGAATAAATAAAAGGGAAAATTAAACAGAAGAGTAAATAAATAAGGGAATTAATACAATACATAAATAGATAAAGAAGCAAATTAAAGTTTTTAAAATTAAATTAACCTTTTATATTATTTTTCCTTAAAAGACTTTCTTTTTTATGACTTATTTATTTTGTATTACTCAACTTACTTACTTACTCCACATTCTATTTATTATATGTTGTATACACTGCACTTCTGGTTAGATATTAAACTACATTTCTCAGCACCTGTAACCTGCACTAATGACAGTAAAGTTGAATCTAATCTATCTAATCTACTCTAATCCCAGACCCAGACAGTGAGCCACCAGGTAAGGAATGGGCCTAAACATCTGGAGACATGCAGACGAAGAAGAAGAGGAGCCGGAGAACGAACCACCGACCCTGTGAGAAGCTGACGACGAGTTTACAACCAACAGACAGCGGGAGGTTTGATCGGTTGTCTGAGTAGATTCACTTCATCAAACACACCGGAGGAAAACTGAAAGACTCGAGAGCCGCTGGAGAGAAATCATCTTTTCTTGTCCATAACATCTGTAAATGATCCAGGTAGATGTTGAGAAGCAGTGAAGTGGGAGTTTACGGCGGTGGTGGGAGATACTCCTCTGAACTCTCCTGAACAGAGAGCGATGGAGCGAACACAGCGACTCGTCACCTGAGTGGAGCTCAGCGGGGCTCTGATGGAGTTTCCTGCGTTCTTCCATCTGCAGCTGTCCGACTAGATTGATGAGCCGCCGCCGCGACATCTGAATCAGAAACCTGAGCTCTGATCTATTTACATCCTGTTACAGAGACGAGCAGCATCCTCTCACACCCAAACAGAGACGAAGCTGCTGCTCTCACCCTCACAGTCAATACTGGATTCATTTTCCTGACCTCACATTAAACACAGAGCTATCGACCGATCCTCCTGGAACTGCACACCTCGCTGTCAGGCAGCTGATGCCATCCTCCTTTTGTTCCAGACAATCATGTGAGCGGCGAGCACCCCGCTATCTGCCCACCGACGCTGAATGACATCACGGAGACAGAAATGGGGCCGAACATTGATTTCATCGCATGAATTAAGTGCCGCGGACCGTTCAGCCGTCCCACTACTGGTTCCAGATCAGTGAAGGGATATTGATCGAGGTCTGGTCGGACAGCTGAGGTGCTTTATTAATCAACATTTTGTATTTGCAGCGGGGAGGAGCGGCGTACAGGAGAGGATGTAATCCACAGAAAAGAGCGAGCGTTTTGTGGCCAGAGGCACGCCAGTCTAATCAAGGCCTTTTGTACCATATATATATATATATATATATAGTATGTAATTCAACATCAGGTGTGTAATGTTACACTAAACATGAGACTAAATGTATAAAAGACGTTACATCAGTGGCCCAGAAGCAGACCAGGAGGGGGACGTTTCATCAGAAACACAAAGCTTTCTGATTCTAAATGTGTTAACAGCTGTTTGCAAATATTACAGTTGGAGTGCATACAAAATTGATTATAGCCTTAAAGATATATCTAATCACAATTAATTGCAAATGAATCATGCATTTTTTATCTGTTCAAAATGTACCTTAAAGGGGAGAAACCCTCACAGGTTCTGCATTTAGCATAAAACAATATGCTCCAGTCATAACATGGCAAACTGCAGCCCAACAGGCAACAACAGCTGTCAGTGTGTCAGTGTGCTGACTGGACTATGACTTGCCCCAAACTGCATGTGATGGTCATAAAGTGGGCATGTCTGTAAAGGGGAGGCTCGTGGTACCCAGAGAACCCATTTACAGTCACTGATCTGGAGGTCAGAGGTCAAGGGACCCCTTTGAACATGGACATGACAGTTTTCCCTCGCCAAAACGCAGTGTAAGTTTGGAGCGTTATTTAACCTCCTTCATGGTTGGTACCGATGGATTCATTGGTTTACTGGTTTAATATAATAGCAGTATCTTCACTCGGAGGAAAACTAGGATGAACATCAGCCGGGCCTTCGGTTCATGGAGGAGCCTCCGTTGGTTTTAGGTATCAAAACGGACCCTGATCTGGACGGGTCAGCTAACATTACTGCCAACCATGTGAAATCTAGAGTGGTGTTGTGGTTTTAGCTGCCAATGCTGCTAACGTTAACCGACATGAAAATCACAAGCTGTATTAAAGGTACTAAATATAACAATGAACATGTATTAATCGCTTTATATTGCCAAAGTGTGAACAGATTGTAATATAGCTTAAAAACTGAGACCTTCCTTTTCAGAAAGTTACATAAAGTACCTTTAATGCGTTAAATGAAACAGTGGTTATTATGGCATAAACTCTGACAGCCCTGGTATATTCATTACTATATCACGTACCCAGGACTCGACTGTGAGCAAAAGCCTTCAGAAACAGTCACCATTTTATTTTCAGTATGTCATTTTCAGCTCCTCCTCCTCCTCCTCCTCCTCCTCCTCCTCCTCCTCTACACTCCATCCTTTCACTCATCAGTTTAGTGGAACAACCATGTGACAAAAAACAAAGTTGCTTATTGAATAAAACACACAGATGATACGACGTGTTCTTACCTGTTTTGAAATCAGCATGTTGAGAGCAGGAAGCAGCCGTCCAATCAGCAGAGAGCATGAGGAGAGAGCAGAGAAGAAGAGACCGGTGGTTAGCTCTTCATCACATGATGGAGACACATCATCACCTCTACAGTAAAGGTTCATTCAGCTCCACATCAACACACTCTGGACACATCCAGAGGAAACATCCAGAGAAACATCCAGAGAAAACAGAGGAAACAGAGGATGTGTGTCAAGGTTAGCCTCCCCTCCTCCTCCTCTTCCTCCTCCTCCATCATCATCTCACCCCCTTCTGCTCCCCTGACGACGTGAATCCCTCTGAATATACTGAATATGATTTCCTCCTCCACAATTTAACAAAACCAGCTCCTCTCTCTTTCTCTCTCTCTCTCTCTCTCTCTCTCTCTCCCTCTCTCTCTCTCTCGCTCTCTCTCTCTCTCCGTTAATGAGGTAATCAGCGCCTCCTTTTCTTTCCCTCTTTTCCCTCCGTCAGCGTGGAGCAACGAGGAGGAGGAGAGGAAGACGAGGGAGGCCAGGGAAGCAGGTCAGGCCTCCAGAGGGAGAGGAAGAGGTCGTATCAGAGGAGGCAGTGACGCTGGCAGCCATCATTAATAATCACAGAGGAAACACTTATTGTGAAAATATTAGTTTCATTTTCTTCGTCTTTGATTTGTAACAACGGAGTCGACAGAAACACCCAACGTGTCCTTACTGTAAAACAACCAATAACCAGTCCTGCAACAACTCATGAATGAATACTCCAATAGAAATCCCACTGCCATAGATGCTGATCAGTTTATAGATACTGATCAGTATATAGATACTGATCAGTTTATAGATACTGATCAGTCTATAGATACTGATCAGTATATAGATACTGATCAGTTTATAGATACTGATCAGTTTATAGATACTGATCAGTTTACAGATACTGATCAGTTTATAGATACTGATCAGTTTACAGGCCTGCGTAAGGCTACTCAGTCCGTGTATTATATGCATATGTCAGACAGCCCTTTCTGACGGGGAACTGAAGCCGTTATCTATGTTCTCTTCAAAGCCACCAGACTCCATTCACAAAAACAGCATATTTACCTCACATACCCTTATTTATTTACTTTTCTGTTTAATTTTACTTTTAATTTATTTACATTTTATTTTTATAAATTATTAATTGTTTTTATTTATTTATTTTAGCATTGATTTATTTTTATTTATTTTTTTTTATTTATTTATTTGCATCCTCATTTGCATAATGAGGCAGAAATGCATAAAATAAACAAGGGGTGAAAGGCAATTAATTAAATAAATAAATAAATATAAATAAATAATATAAAATAAATATATAATATATTATATAAATATAAATATAATAAGCAAAAAAATAAAGAAAAATAAAAAATAAATGCATAAATAAATAAATACATTTAAAAAATAATGTAATTAATATATAAATAAATAAAAGGGAAAATTAAACAAAATAAATAAGGGAATTAATACAAAGATAAATAAAGAAACAAATTAAATTAATTAATTATTGGCTACATTCATTTGCATTTAATGACATATTTATTTATTGAGCCATTTATTACATTTTTATTTTTTTATTTTTTATTTGAGCAGATTACATCCGGAATAGAGAAGTACCTCATAAAGCCCCACTTCAACACGTGAACTGGTCCTTTAACTCAGTTGGTCAACAGCAGAATGATGTGATTCTGGTGATTAACTTGAGACCCCGTCTGTAAAGTCCTCTGGACGGCTCTCAGGTCGGTTTAATGACCACGAGTCGGCCTCGCTGCCGTCAGGACGAGAGAGAGGCGGGAAAACTTCACTTTAATGAGTTCAGTTTTATGTAACTAATTAACCCACTGGAGGGAGAGAAAGAGGGAGAGAGGGAGAGAGAGGGAG
>CAKAOI010039573.1:0-10736 GCA_916701655.1 Sebastiscus albofasciatus
AAATAGATATCAATTACAGGAGTAAAATAAAGAAATAAAAACAGAAACTAATAAATGAATGAGTGATTAAATTAATAAACAGTAAATCAAAACAAGCCTTTGATGTTCTATCAGAGCTACTCTGCTTCACTGATATGTGGAAATATGTGCTTACTCTTCTATTTACCAAACTGAGACAGTTCTACTCAGTGTAACTGTGGTGTTTATGAGGGTCTATAACAGAATGAAAGACAGCAGGTCAGACCAGAGGGAGAGAAAACACTGGACAGCGCCCGTGGTTTGATCCCGGGGAGGGAGAGAACCACGTAATCAAATAGATTTGAGGAGCGAAGTAACCACTGAGCTACACCAGTGCATCTGCAACAGCAGGAAACAGACCTTATAAGGCTGCTGTTGTCTGCTCTGTAGGTCCTGATGGGACGTTGCTGTGGAGAAAGAAACTTTAATATGCTGCAACACTGTTTTTTTCCTAAAAGAAGACATTATAGCTATTGTAAAACAGTGCAAATGTAAATAAATACATTTCTGTTGGTCAAAGCTTCCACGACAAATCAATCATGCTGTGTGGCTGTCTGTACTGATGACCTTCCACAAAGACAGAATCACCGCGGACCACAGTAAGGTTGGAGCTCGATGCAGCAGTAAGCTCGTGGTGCCAGCACAGTCCCTGATGTGTCCTGAAGAGATAGTGAGAGAGAGAGATTAAGCTCAGCAGCACTCATTTTGCTGCACCCTGTTCCTCTATTATGTTTGTACCCAAACCAACGCGATCAAAACACAAATGTGTGAAATGACCACAACTTCTCAACAGCGCATTACGTGGTAGTGGCACAAATAATCAATCAATAATAAATTGTATCCAGGGGCTGGATTAACCTGCCAGGGAGCCAAGGGCAAAAACATGCTGCTGGGCACCCAATGCTGATGACTGAACGCTCCGCAGGACTTTTAATACTTGAAGTTTGTATTTACAAATGGAAAGTGATACTTACTTTTTCCTTTACTTATGCTGTAGTCTATGGCGATTTCCTTCTCTTCCTTCCTGCCTTTTCGCGTCAGTGTGCAGATGTAGTTCGTGGTTTTATTGGCGTACAGCGCACGATGGCCGGGAATAGTATGATTGCACTTCGTGGATGTGTTCGCCAGCAGAGTCCCGTTGGATGTCTTAAATTCACATTCGAAGGGTGGAGAGTCTGTACAGTTTCCATAAAAGCAGTCCAACCTTCAAAAGATCAAAATGTTGTGGTTAATTTTTTGGAGGCACCCTTTTTTTAATGTCAAAGCCTACAGCAAAGGCATACCAAATAAGAGCAATGAATGTGAGGACTCATGTGTGTTGTCAAGTATGTGTTGTTAATGAGTAGACTGGATGCTTGAACCTGAGGTCTTTCTTGGTTTTGCAAGCAGTTAAACTGCCGAAATTCCCTTGCTTTTTGGTAGAAGTTGAACCTGCAATCAGATGGCACATTTGTTTGTACAAACCATTTCATACTGTATGAACATTTCAAGATTTCTTAAAACCTATACACCCAATTTCACTTCTTGAAGCATTACAAATTCAAATAATAAATAATATAAATAATAATCAACAAGTTTAAATCATTTCAAATTGTCAGGTGAATAGTAATTCCATGATTTCTGAATTGAAGATCGTCTTTCAGCCAGATGTTAAGCTGAGGACACACCAAGCCGACATCCAAGAACTAGCGGCAACACTCGAACACACCTCAAAAGCCACAGCTGATGACCAACTACCGCGTACGCAATGCGCCTGTGTGACATAAAATAACTCTCCACACCAACAGGTCGCGGTAGTCCGCATTTGTCATTCAAAAATGGAAACCAGAAGACCGAGGACTGCGGATATACAAGCCGTTGCTATGATATGTACATGAAACAAAACGACGTTTGCCGCCCATTTTCACACCACTCTCACTCATTCCAGATGGCCATGTCCCTGTGAAAATATCCGTGTATTGGAATGATCAGATGAGATGAAGATGAAAGATGAGAAGAGCCTTCTGTGTTTTTCCTCTTGACTTTACTCGTTGGCTTGCTTTCTCTTCTGATTTTGACTCTAATGATTCATTTAAACTGAACAGCCAATCAGAGTGATTTCTCTCACCGATGGGCTCCGCCGCCGATTCAACATGCTGAATTGGCCGAAAACCTCAGACACGGGCAGATTAGAGCCGACGGTGCAGGACACACCACAAAAACTAGGCCGACAGACGCTCACTGACGGCCCCAAACTGTCCGACGGCTGACCGTCGGCTTGGTGAGTCAGGGCCTTTAAACACATCCTAAATATCTCAAACCAACAGCTCACATACTGTAAGTCCACAACTCAGACAGGCAAGGAAATGGTGGAGTGGGCAGAGGAAGACGGGGTCCTGCTGTCCTCCCTGGAGGCGGGACCTCTTCTATGAATTCAATGCATTTCATTTTTTTCAAACTAATCTGTGATTGGCCAAAACACGTAAACACGGGGCCCAACCCCAACGGGGAGTGGATGGAGAGCTCCACTCTGTTGGGGCAGCCTCAGGCCTCACTGTCAGCTGTCCGGGCTGGACCCACAGCGGGACTCCGTGGTGTGCAGCGGCCCAACCACTCACCTAGGACCGGATCCTGGTATTGGACTGCTACGGGCGGCAGTAATAAGAAATCGCGTAAGCCATTGTTTTAGTGCTTAATTTTTCTTTTTACATAAGAAAGAGATAAGTAGTCAACTAGTGTAATAATAATAATAATTATTATTATTTTATTTATATAGCACTTGTCAAATTTAAGCACAAAGTGCTTTCCGGATTAAAATTTTAAAATCTGAATCCCTTGTAACCCCCCCTACATGACATACAAACATTAGGAACATGACAGCACATAAAATAACATGACGCCATGTGGGTTGGTTCTCCTCCCTTTTTGAGTCACCAGCCTCCACTGAGTGGTGCTCCACAACACTTGTGAACACACTTTGATGTGTAAAATCGGTGGAGTTCCTCTTTAAACACCTGGCTTTGCTCAGTAATGCCTGCACAGACATGAGAATGGTGTTATTTATCATTATTCATACGGTATCATTAATGATCTTATTTCACTCACAAAGCAAGGTGTAATACACAGACTGCTGAATAACTCCTCTAACGTCACCCAGAAGAACCTTTATTCTCGTCAGAGCTGGACGACATCATGTTTAGGAAAATCAACCTGATCAAATGCTCTTCGATCAATGAAACAGCAACAACAGCAATAACAGACACACACACACACACACACACACACACACACACAAGCACACAAACACAACGAAAACAACTCAATAGTGTAACAGTGATGTAATCCAATCTCTCAAATTGGGTTAAGGCTGGTTCTGCTGATTGATAAACTCGTTACAGAAGCAACAGTAACCACTAAATTGTTGTTAGCGTCCTCCTGAATGTCAAAGCTACAAACAGCCGCCCACGGCTGCTCATATCCACCGTTAAACTCGTACATCATGCACCGTGATGCTTCTAAATAGATCATTCATTGTTTTATTAGTTTAAAATAAAATCCACTTTCTATTATTTGAAGTGACTTACCTATGAAGAGGAAGAGAAGAGACAAAGAGATATGCATTTTCCTGTGACATGTGACAAAAACAAAATATGGTACAGTCATCAAGGGGGAAAAAAATGAGATCTCCATCTATGAGAAGACTACATGTCACACTTTTATATGACATTTTATAACCATTCAATCCAAATGCTGCAAGTCCTTTCATCATGACAAGAGACAATTGTCTATCTTATTCAGCTGGATATGGATATAAGGAATAAAATGTTCCTGAACAAATCCATATTAATACACATGTTTAATATGATTATTGATCATCCCCTGTCCAGCAGCAGTTTTATAAGCTTGTAAAATCCATTGAACTATTAAATGAGAGCAAGCATTAGTCTTGTGTTTCACTTTTATCAGAAAATTAGCCCATTTCGAACCCTGAAGTCATGCTACTACATCAACTTAACTTAATGGTCAGACAACAGTTGCCGTGTTCCAACAGGTCTTATGCAGTTTCAAGTGAATATACAGTAGCCTATGTAAAAATGTGTTTGCGTGTAAATGTATATCAATGTCTTACCGTTGATTCGTAATCTTTTCTCTTCCGTGACTTGCAACAGGCGATGGCAAAAATGACAGAATCAGTGTGGTGGGCTGGGCTGGGCAGGGCAGGATGAGAGGAAGCAGCTGGAGAGGAAGCGGGTGGGAGGCTTGGGTGGAAGCTAGTCTTAAAGTGCTACTGTATCGTACAGTACAGATTGTTGCTGTCTGAGTTCTATGAATGGGTGATGTCTTATTTTTGTTTTGCACGTTTTGAGCAAGACACTTCCGTCAGACATTAAAATGTTAAGTGTCTGCAGAGTATAGTGGATGTGCAGAGTACAGTCTCTAATGTGCCCCTCTGGAAGAATATTAATATAGAGTAAATCTTTTTGTGATCAACTTCATGAGAATATGAGGACGGGGTAAGAAGTTTGTTAAGCCATAGAGAAAAACAAGTCCACATGAATTATTAAGTAAAGTAGCTTTGATATTGTCTTCCTCATAACCCTCTCTCTATCTTTCCATAAACTATCATATTCAAAACAATTCATACTGGAGTGATTTTAACCAGGTCCACCTTCCACAGTCTGTCGATATAGCTGCGAAGTGAGAGGGGCTGCTGATTCCTGAAGTGGTTTCCCCCCGCACCCCCGTTCGGTATCAGCATTTTTCTTCAGGTGACAGCCTCAGTGTTCCTGAGTCTCATCCTGGATGAGGTAACAGTCTTACAGGTTTATGGTGTGGCCACCTGTTTCAAATATTTCAACTTTGCTTCTGATAAATCATGTAATCATGCAACCATGCTGGATTTACAGAGTGACCCAGAAGTTAAAAGTGAAGCGTAGTGAAGTTAGCTCTAGCTAGTCCAGCTATTAGTGGCAGGTGTAACAGAATTTTAAGCTTGATGATCGGAGCAGTTTCTTGCCAAAATGCACCTTGTGAGTCGTAGTTAACGTCTACCTCAAAGTTTCTATGTACACAATTATATTATACCGTACTATAACTTTTACTCTTGTGTGTTATACTCTATTTTATGCTTCTATTCCAGCTTTTATTTTTAGCTTGTTTTTATTTTCTGATCTTTAACGTTTTTATGTTTTTATGGCTGTTTTAATTATGTCTTGAAGTGGGGACAGAGATGTTAGAGAATGGTACAAAGCTAAACGTTGACTCTTTATTTTGTGGTCCTAAAGAAACACATCTGTGTAACACCGCAAAATCTCAAATTTACACGACACCTGGACGTATACATGTATCATAGGCTGTTTCTGTCCATCAGTGACAGGCTGTGGAACCAGTAGATAACAGGAAAGGTCAAAAGACTCTCAGTAGATGATTCATTGAAAACAGGAGACACCCAGGCCCCTATTTTAATCATGCAAGTGCAACAGCCAGCGTACATTTGTAGGTCTTGGGCACATGGACTGTGTGGGTGTCTCCACGCACACCTGCTATTTTGGTTCATGTAGTTGAAGTGGGTAAAGTTTTGCACATAATTTTTAAATCAAAAAAGATCTTCACACCTCTTAAAAAGGTGAGAAGCTTCTGTAGCTGTCAGTATACAGTTGAAGTGAAGTGGATGAGACAGATTCTCTGCATGCTACCACAGTTGCGGAGAAACACCAATTCAAAAGAACTTTTTGGAATTTATCTGTCATTGTAGAAAACTAAAATCCATAACACGAGTTGATTATACACACTAAAAATCACTGGGTTAAAATGGCATTACTGTTAGGTTAGTGGATCGAAACACCCCTCCTGTTGGTTGGTTTTCTACCCCTGGGTACTGGGTAAAATCCAATTCAATTCGAGTCAATTTATTTTTATATAGCGTCAAATCATAACAGAAGTTATCTTGAAACGCTTTTCATATAGAGCAGGTCCAGACGTACTCTATAATTTAGAGACCCAACAACAAAGTCCCCATGAGCGTGCACTTGGTGCAACTGTGGCCAGAAAATATTCCACTTTAATGGGCAGTACCAGGCTCGGGTTGGGCGACCATCTGCCTCCACCGGATGAGTTTAAATTAATACCGTAACACTGACACTGGGTCAGAACATCCCATTGGTACTGGGTAAAGTTGACTCATTATTAAATTGACCCATACTGGGTTAACCAAGGGATTTTTTTAGTTTCTACAAAGTAAAAAAGAAATTGTACTACTTATCCGGTCCATAAAGAAAAGCTTAGCATGGGCCTCCTTTAGTTAGTAGCAGTGTCCTAGTCATGGTGACATGTCAATATAAGAACACCTCAACTAAAAGGGCCCCAAACACTTACAGATTTATTATGATGTCTAGATATGAAACATATAGAGTTATTGAGTCATGTTACTGTTCTAACTCATTATACCCCAAAATAACCTACAAAAGGCCCCCAAAGCACTTAAAAACTAGAATGGGACTCAAAGAGCGCAGACCTCCGCCAAGCTGCCCGAGTACGATTGCCCCCCCTGCCCCCCCTCCGTGCAGCTTGCGCCATCATCCACTTGTATTGTTGTTTATGTTGAGATCAGCTGTACGTAGCGGAGCAATGTAAAACACTTCATTCAAACCGGACAGAAACAAAATAAAACTCCCCTAAACCGTCATCGTTACTCTTTCTAACAATCAACAAGTGTGCTTTGGTCGAACTCAACTGTAATTTCACAGAGTTTAATGTGAAAAGACGCCGATTCTACAGGTGTCCCCCCCTCCTTCCACCCCCCGCTCTCTCTGTCCCTCTCTCTGCAGGCAGAAGGAAAGAGGCAGGGTGACATGTCATGAAAGCGTCATCAGTTACACTGCGTATGTCTTAAAGCCTGTGGTGTTAATGCACAGGCTGACCGGAGTCATTAAAAACAATTCCTGAAGCCAGATCATGATCTGTATCGTCACCAAAATCTAATGGATTGTTCATTGTGCCACACCCCACCCCTCCAAAATGTTTTATTCAAATCCATTCTGGACTTTTGGAGTAATCCTCCAAACGGATAAACCAACAAACCAACAAACAAACCAACAAACAAACCAACGCCGGTGAAAACATAACCTCCTTTCTAGGCCTTTGGCCTCGGTGGAGATAAATATGCAGCTCAACTGTATACTGTGTACTTCTACTTCAGAGGAAAACACTGTAGTACTACATTTACCTGACAGAGAAATGTTACTGGTGTAGGGATTTGGTAGGAACAGGTGTGGTTATTAACAAATTAATTAATAATATCAATAGAATTATTAGTATTAATACAAATCATCAATAAACATTAATAATAAACGGGGCACCACCCTAGAATCAGGGACCAATAACCAAAACGTTAATATAGTCTCATTAAATATACTAAACTATCAATTTGGACCTTTGATTAATAATTAAATTAATAACTATGACCAAATAGACAGTAAAGGTTGAAGGATATCGGAGTTCTTGACATAGCAGAGGTTGGCATTATTCACTCTTGTACAACATTAAACAGACCAGCAGGTATATTCCACAATCATTTATTTACAAGATAATAAAGGTTTAAAACACAATATTAATCTAACTAAATAACTAAACTAAACAAACCAAACACAGTGTGTGAGCATGTGTGTATGTGTGAGAGAGAGAGGGAGAGAGAGAGAGAGAGAGAGGGAGGGAGAGAGAGAGACAAGATGGCTGGCTACTTGTCTCAAGATGTTTGCATGTGCCTACAGACAGAATGGCGAGCACTGTAAAACGTCTTTGGAGCACAGCCGTGTGTAATCGCTACTGCTAAGGTAAGCCCAGTATGTTACCAATCCATGGAAGAAAGGGTTGTAATTCCATGTGTTGAAGTTGTGGTTCCAAGTCAAAGATGTCGTCTTTGCTGTGTGAGATCCAGTTGTGCAGTTTGGAGGGAAACTGGTCCAGTCATGTTTCTGTAACTTAGTAGCTTAGTAATAACTTCCTTGCTCTTATTGCTTGAAGTTAGCTGGTCAAAAGGCAGGCTCTCGCGTCTTCTGCCTTAGAAGTTCCTTGTGTTTCTGTGTCTGTTTCCTAACAGGCCATAGATCATAGCTTCTACAGCTTCTGGTCTGGAGGGAGAGCAGCAGTTCACCTCCCGCAGGTCAGCAGGGGTGTGAAGAAGGTGAAGAAAGAGGAAGAACAAAGGATTGTCCTTTGGTTTTGTTTTGGGTGAATTTCACAACTATGTGTGAATGAGTCATCAGCCAATGATTACTGAGCTGAGTCCATGGGTGGAGATACTCAATGGGTGCATGACTAAAGGCTCCTGAGAAGCGTAGTTCATTGTCTTTGCCACCAGTAATGATGGGTCCCAACACTGGTTATGTTGCAGACTCAGATTTGACTCACAGAATATAACAGTTAAAATATGATGCATTAAACTATCCAGCATCATATTCAAATTGTTCATTAAATTTGAGTACATTGTGCTGATAATACCTCTCTTTCACTCTTCACTTGTAATAAACATTTGAATGCAGGACTTTTACTGTGTGGTATTAATAGTTTTACTATTAATAGTTAATAGATAGATATATAATATATACAAGAAACCCAAGAAATACTGAACTTGTCGCGTGTCTGCACATCCCTGGGTCCCAAGCAACCTGATCAGATGAGTATTCCTCGAGATATGCAAATAACACAGTGGGACAGACAGACAGACAGACAGACAGACAGACAGACAGACAGACAGAGACAGATAGACAGACAGACAGACATTCCTTGTTTTAGTTTTAATTAGTTAAACTTGTGATGTGTGAAGTTATAAACATTTCTTCTTCAGAATGGCATCTTTCTGCTTTTTAGGAGCATAACAATTTACTTCCTGTTGTTGTTTTAGATGTGTATCAAACAGTCTGCCAATCTATTTACTCATTTTCATCTTGTCTCAACTGATTCTTTTAAAACTGTGTCTGAATTCACAATATCTACATAACAATCATCACTCTGCTCCTGGTTCATGCAACCAGTAAGCTATATTTTCTTTCGAGCTTGTAACTGGAAATTAAGTGTGTCCTAGTCATTAGTGCATTAGGACTAATGGATATGGGTTAGCATATGTTTTCAATTTCCTGGATCTCGCTCCCCAAAGAGAAATTAGAAAACAGCCACGCCTTGAAAAGTGGGAAGTGGTGCTAGACTGTGAGAAAAAGCTTCTCTGGAAATAACAACACAATGGAAATGTACAAAACAACATTTGATTGAAGAGAATGGACAGAAACTGTGCCTTCTCATACAACAGATACAGCCCATAAATAGTGGTGGCCAGAAACACGACAACCTGAGATATCTGGAGATATTTTTGATAGCGATAAACCAGTCCTATTGTATAAATATGACCAAAGCAATGCTATAATGCTGCATACACTAAATAACTCAAGATCATGATACTTTAGGTATGACAATAATTTTGGTTCAAGAGCTTCTTTATCAGATTAACTACATTATACACTTTAAATAGTCTCGACCCTGGCTCAGAGTAGACAGGTTTAATATGTTGCAGCCTCCAGACGAGATCAATTTAAAGTGCTAAACAGAGCTGTGGTGAAACGCGGCGAAGGGGCGGGAGGAACATCTCTTCTCAACAAATTCAATTTCCTCGTGCATAATTCCCTGGTTAAATTGGCTTTTGCTTGTACATCTAAAACGAAATGTCAAATCTGACTCAACCAATGATCTGTACGCATCAAGACATCAAAGAAGGGTTCTAAAAAACCTTTTCTTAATTCATGCATGTCTGCAGTCACAGAGGAACACATTTTGAATGAACAAGCATCCAATATAAATATGAATAATCCTCCCTCACCACCAATATCTGTGTGGGAGTGGCTGCTGCTGTTTGTCCTCAGTGTATAGGCATACTTTGTGTCATGAGGACTAGCACAGAATGTAGAAGCAAAGAGACGAAACTGGTGCTTTTTTCACAACAGCCGCCAGATGGCGCTGCGGTAGCAGTGCCGCCATTTTTGACTGAAACGGCAATGAGTCTGTGGCCATGGATGTATAAAGAGATGTCTGTAAATCAGAGGATCATTTTTTTTCACGTAAATCAACTTCCCAGTACGAACACTTAAATAGCCTTCATTTAAATCATTATGTCCTAAAAGTTGAAAAATGAACTAATAGATGAACCCAGAGTTATTTTCCTCGTCATAATGAACGTGCATCAGACCCACGGGACTGCACCCAATATTTGACATATTCAGTTTTGCCAGCTTCCGGCTAGCTGTATGCGGCTGTAATAATATATATATATATATATATATATATATTGGCTGTAAATCATCAGCTGAAGTTTGTGTTGGCCTCTGCAGTAAATACCTGTAGATTGTAAAACATCAGAGCACTGCCTGCTCATCACCGTTGCACCAATGATTTCTTAATGAAAAATGACGTGCAGTGAATCACCTTAAACTGAACTCATTAGCACACTGTATGACGAGAGCAATATAAACCAGCTTGTCCTTTAACAAATCTCCCTCTTTCTTTCTTTTTTGCAGTACGATGTCATCGAAATTGAGGTAAGACTAATAATAAAAATATCCACACTTGGACACACACTGAAGGTCACTTAATTTAAGTATACTTTCTAAAATACCATGTGCTCCCCAGCTAAAACAAAGTGCACTGATGTTCACTTAATTTAAGTATACTTAGTATACTTCCATGTGCTAAGA
>CAKAOI010039574.1:0-49006 GCA_916701655.1 Sebastiscus albofasciatus
ACAATTTTTTTTGATACATTAAAAAATTGTCATGTCCATTTTCAAAGGGGTCCCTTGACCTCTGATCTCCAGATATGTGAATGTAAATGGGTTCTATGGGTACCCACGAGTCTCCCCTTTACAGACATGCCCACTTTATGATAACCACATGCAGTTTGGGGCAAGTCATAGTCAAGTCAGCACACTGACACACTGACAGCTGTTGTTGCCTGTTGGGCTGCAGTTTGCCATGTTATGATTTGAGCCTATTTTTTATGCTAAATGCAGAACCTGTGTTACCTATGTTAATAGATTGACAGCCCTAAGAAAAGGTGTGTGCATGGGCAGATGTATCGAGGGTTAACCAAGTCAAGTCCTTGGCATGAACAACCCCCATCACCTTACACACACACCGACTCAGCGTAACCTCACTGGAAAACCTCGCTGTGCACTTTTGTTTGTGTAAAAAAAATGTTTTTTGCATTTCTACCAAAAAGAACACCGAGCTCCATCATGATAATCTGCACACGTGATAAACAGATTCCATTCATGTCGGACCAACAGCTGCTGCGTCAGGACCAGATGGAAACCACTAAATCTTTTCATCTGAAGAGCTTCATTTCAACTGGACAAAGAGACGGTAACACAACGGGTTGGATGGAAGCCTGGAATCAACTCGCAGGTGTCAGATTGGGATCATTATGTTGATGTTTATGTTTCAAACAATAAAAATGTGCACATGGATATTAAATGATTAAAGTCGACATGAAGGGGATTTACCCTGACATACTCTGCAGCATTAAGTATGTAACACGTCCTTTCCAGAGGTTCATATTTCAGTGTGCATCGTAACATTTAACTGCACAATCAGTACTTTTATCCAGGTCACCAAAATACAACTGGCACTTAACTTTTTATATAAATAAATTAAAAATAATAATAATAATATAATATAAATAATAATAATATGAATATGAATATATAATAAATATAATATAATATAAATATAAATATAATTTAAATATATAATAAATATAATAATAATAAAATAAATTAACATTTAGCAATGTATTTTGCCATTTAAACGTTTGCAGCAGCTGCACCTGTACTGTAGTCTCTGATATCCTTTTACTGATTAACCTCGTGTCACATTATACCGACATGTGTAGCCATTATTTTTGAATGGGTGTCCTTTTAACGTGCTTTAAATTCTATCCTTCTACATCAATCAGCATGTTATGTTTTCAGCGTTTCCCTGCACCAGTGTCACTTACACAGATCCCTGTATGTGTGTTTATTGGACTTGGCAGTGACTTGGATCCTGATTTCAAGGCGTATTTCTTTTCTAATTGAGAGCTGCTGTCATGTGTTGGAGCGCCGCCACCTCTTGTAAAAAAAGTACTGAGGAGGAAAGCGTATTGGGACCATCTGTGGAGGGAACACGAGATAGCTTGTTTATATAATTCACGTGAAGACAATGGCCGGCGCAGGTTACTCTGAGAGTTACGAGAGCGGTTTAAAGTCTGCTAACTCACGAGAGAATAAAAAGAGTTTGTGGAAAGTTCAGAGTCAAATAACAGAAGAGATCAAAATCACACAATAAAATGATATAGAGCGTGATCCAGTTTAACTTACAAATATTTCTCAGACGCAGCAGAAAGGATGTCATCGGTTGAGTTCTATCTGAACTGAAAACACACTGTGAAAGGGTTAAAGTTGTAAGACGAAAACACATCATGCTGTATTGAAGAAGACTTGAAACTAGCGAAACTAGCGTGTTTACAATGTTTACTGAGGTAATAAATCAAGAGAGAAGTAGGCTCATTTTCTCTGAGACTTCTATACAATCAGACTTCTTTCTTCAACCAGAGGAGTCGCCCCCTGCTGGCTGGTAGAGAGAATGCAGGTTTAAGGCACTTCAGCATTGACTTCACTTCTCAGACCTGGAGGTTGACCACTGGTTTGTACAACATTGATTCCTTTCCTCGCCTCCTCTCCTTGTGTCTTAGTCCCTCTCGCCTGAGATGCAAGCAGAAGAGGCGAGAAAGAGACACGAGGAGAGAGGAGTCGTCAATTAAATATGATGTGTTGCATGATGTATTTATCATATCTATCATATCAACCTGATCTCATGGGAAGACGTTTAAATAACACAACATGTTAAGGGGCATTCCGCGTGTCATGATAACGCATTGTAGGCTTTTTGCGTGTCATCTCACGTCATGACGTTACCGTGAAACGGTCGTGGTTATGTTTAGGCAACAAAACCAGGTAAAACGTCAGTGTTGGGCTTAGAATAACTACATAAACTAAAAGCAAAATACGTATGTAAACACTAATGCATAACTTCAAAATAACTCAATAACACTTTGAGACACAAACAGCGGTCTCCTGGTCTGAAGTCTGTGTTTGTTGGACCCGTCCACCTCCCCTCCCGTCCGCCGTAAGCAGTCTTATTCACTTTTTATTCTACGTCACCAGCTCTGAGCGTAGCATATTCACACAGATGTGTTTACATTCCAGTCAGGGCAGACTACACGGGGAACACATGGCACGCCAAAAGCAACAACGGTGTTGTTAAGGCACGCAAGTATTTTATTGTAAAACTATATTGTGGGTAATAAGATGTTATTTATTATGTTCTGTAGCTGTTTTTGTTTTTGGACCAATATGTCACGAAGATATGAGTCTGCGTACTATAAAACTGTTGACACATAATGCATGATTATTACAGTTATTACATGTTATTGTGTTTCTATCTGATGTCACCCAACAACTTAAATAAGAGGGTGAAGACATCTGACCACTGCGGTGTCTCTAATTGGCCTTCGTATGTACGTAACACATCTGCATCCGGTGACATTAATTATAGTCTCCTGTTCAGAAATAACACTTTCTCATGCAGCCTTTCCCTTTTTCTCTTTCATTACACTCAGAAGATAACGTGCCTGGTGGTGCAGAGCTGGCAGCTCCTCATCAGGCAATCACATTTTATTAGAGCCCCTTTTTTTTTCATGTCCAAATAGGCTTCAGCAACCTGACAGCCATTACATAGTAAAGCTCGGCTAAATTCTTTACAGCTATTAGTGGTTGTAATTATAGAAATGATCTCAAACTGACTCACAGAGGAGGTTTTTTTCCGTCACAAAGGGACGGAGGTGGGTCAGAAACCTCCAGTGGGTCCGACTGGGTACAGCTGCGAAAATAAATCAGCAGATCGTTCTCTCTTTATCACACACACGCTCCTTTTATTCTCATAAAAACTACACATTGTGTCCCCTTTGAAGTCAGTTCATCGTGACTGTTCCTCTTTTTGGACATTTTGGGAAGTATTTGCTTCGTTGCTGAGCGTTAGATTGATCAAACAAAAGGTGGTTAACTTATCTTCACCTCTACAGCTCACTAATGATCATCTTCTTGGTTTAATCCGTACAAAAATAGAAATGTATGAAAGACAATTTGTGTTTTTTTAGAGGAGTAACATGCTGGAACTCGATGAACAACAATTTATCCAGCAGCGTCTCAGCTGGTTGGATTAAACAAACGAGATGTAACATGTTAATTAATGAGCTTTAGGGGCTGTTGGTATAGGTGCATTTTTGATCTTTGGACAGAACCAGGCTAACTGTTTCCATCTGCTTCCAGTCTTTATGCTAAGCTAAGCTAATCCTCTCTGGCGCCACCAATTTTACATGTCAAAGTCAGTTTCCAGGTGTTACTGCACATGTTTTAAAAGTAGTTTAGTGTCTCCAGAGGACGCTGTGTGAAGTCTGATAAACAGCGGCGATTGAAGATTATAAATTTGAAAAGTTATAAAATCTGAAGTTGTGGACAAAGAGTAGAGAAGCAAAGATGACACGATGAAAAGATGAAAAAGATGAAAGAGATGAAACTCCGGTGCTTTTTGAGCTGCTAGATGGCTCTGCAGTAGAGCTGCACTCACACAACACGCGCGTTCTCACTCCACCTCACGTGCATGCTGCTCACTCCACTCCACTGCAGAAGAGTTAGTTTAGCTCTGAGAATATCTAGTGAATGTTCAGTGGACGTTTGTGAAGAAATAACTGCTGCAGCTCCTCCAGACCAACAGAGGTTTCCCGTGTCTTGTGAAGTAACGGGGCTCCGCAGCGAGTAATGTTATCGCCTCCAACCGGGTGCCGGTGTCTTCCTACGGGCACAGTCGGAGACGATAACATTTATGGAGAGACCTTGGTCTGGTCAGCTAACATTACTGCCAAGCAGCTGAAATATAGAGTGATATTGTGCTTTTAGCTGACGTGTCGCCTCACTGTTTTGAGCGATGCTCGTTCATGTCTATGTAGAGCGAGCACAAGCGCGAACAACAGGACGCTGACTTTCGTTGACTTAACGGCCACAGGTGTCGCTGTTAACAAGCATTTCTGAGAGTTACAAATAGTCCCTTTAATTCACACATCTGCACTGTTTAACATTGACTATATTTTTCTCCTCATAAAAAAAGATTTAAATAGACTTGTAGAGTGTTTTATGGTTGGCTGGTTGGTTTTTACTGTAGGTGATTGTGTTCTAGTAATACTCTTATAATAATCCTATAATATCTCCATATATGTGCTGCAGTGTTCCTACCACTACAGGCTGTGTCACTGTGACACTGTGTGTATTTTATATAAGCATTAAATAACTTAACATTGTGTTCCTTTTTGTGATGTTGGTAAAAATCCAGAACCACAGGTGGGTGAAAAAAAAACGCACAGCCATCATCTGTTTTGAGTTGACGGGCATGCAGCAGAGAAAGGGTTAAGAGTCACATGGTAGCTGGTGGTATTATCAGCCCTGGGCTGTAAAAAAAAAAAAAGTATGAGGAGGAAAAAAAAAAAACCTTTAGGAGAACAAAGAAATCAGAGTCTATTTAAAGAGAAGGAGCCCTGCAGACCCTGCAGCCGAGTGACTCCAGGCTTTTACGCACAGCTCACAGCTGCAACAAATCCAGCCTGCCTGCCTGTGCACCAACCACCTCCACCTCCACCATCAACCACCTCCACCTCCACGGCAGCGAGGATGCGGACGTCTCTGGCTGTGTGCTGCTGCTGCATCTTAGCGCTGCAATGCCTCCCGAGTACGCTTTGTCTTCCAGTGCACGGATCATCCAGCAGGTACAAAGCTGCACCGGTGAGTTGGTTGTTTTTTTGCTTTTACTTGTTGCAAAGTTGCAACCAAAAAAAAAAAGAGGAAGTTTTGTGCAGAAGTTTGGAGGCTGATTCATGTTTGTTTTTTGGTGCAGAATGAGTCGGTTTGGTTTCACTTGTTGCACGCATGGGACATGGTTTATTCTGTTGCATTTGAGCAGGTACAAAGTGGCACCGGTGAGTTGTTTTTTTTTGCTTTTACTTGTTGCAAAGTCGCAACGTTTTGTGCAGAAGTTTGGAAGCTGATTCATGTTTTTGGTGCAAAATGAGTCGAAGATTTATTCTGTTGCATTTTAAAGGAATCTGCAGTGTTGGCTTTTCTTCATTCTTTCTGCTACAAGTGACTCCCCCACCCCCTAAACACACACATGCACGCACGCACACACACACACACACACACACACACACACACACACACACAGACTCATGCACAATAGTTAAATGTTATGTTTGTATGTTATCTTAAATGTTACAAAATGTTATGTTTGTTTTATGTCTGCATCTTGTAACTGTGCTGCTGCCTATATTGGCCAGGACACAATTGGAAAAGAGATTTTTAATCTCAATGAGTTTTTACTCCTGGTTAAATAAAGGTTAAATAAATAAAAATAAAATAAAAATAAACTTGTGCAGAGTTTGGAGCAGAATGCATCACTTTGCTCCAAAGTAAAATCCACATTCTTGCACGAAGAAATACTCTTATTAGGTTTACGCAACACTTTTCTGCAGCTACATGTGCACCCTACATCCATGCACACGCGCGAACACGCACGCCCTTTCCTCGAATCATCAATGACACTTAATGTTGTATTTAAGAAAATGGTTATTTTTACGTGCTCACAGGAGCTGACCTGTCACTGTAATTAGCCCAGCTGAGCTGCTCTTACTTTGAAGAAATTACTATCATCACTATTTATTTTTTGTCTGCTCAGCAGCAGCAGCAGCTCAGGGAGCAGCAGCAGAGCAGTCATGCCAAACCCTGACGTCTTCTGTTCTCTGACAGCAGTCAGTGTTTTGGTTTTGCCTCAGTGGTGCAGCCAGCTCTGATCTCTGGGGAGGAGAAGAGGAAAATAAAGGTTGCAGAGTTCCCCATGTCTGCAGGGCAGGAAGCAGTAATAACAGGTCTTAGAGGCATTTAGTCAACAACACCATAAAAGAGAGGGGTCCTCCATATGCACCCGTCATGACGGCGTCAGTGGCACGCGTTACACAAGTGTTTTAGTGGCTTTTCCGACTTATTTACTTACTTATCTGACATGTATTTCATTCAGTTAGTAGACTCACTCTGGTCTGCACACCTGACCCCATGCTGCAACTTTCCTCTCCATAACTCTGGATCCCATCATATTTACTATCCAGGCTTGTTTGCATCCTCTCTTCTCTTGTATCTAACTGTTATTTACACAGGAAGAGGAGGCTGGTTTAGCGTGCATGCTTCTTCAGAGGAATGTCCTGTTTACAGGTACACAGAAAAATAAGGAATTTATCAAAACAAAACGGGCGGCTCAGACAAACAGCCACAGAGAAAAGAATGTTGCAGTTACAATGAGAATAGTCCTGGTGTCTCAGAGAAAGTTGTTTTTTAGGTACGATGGCACGTTATATTTAGGAGACTGATGTGTACCGAAGCATCAGCCATCATCACATCATGAGAGCTGTTTGGAGCAAAGCTTTACAAAGCAGCGTTCCAGAGAAATAAATACCATGAGGGTTGGTACATCAAGTCAGGGAAGAACAACAAGTCGTATCAGAATGCAGCAGTGAGGGTTGCTCTTATTTCCAGTAAAGAACCGTAAAGTTGAACAAACTATTTCCTGAAGGTCTTAAAGGAATCAGAAATGTGTTGTTAACAGCGACACCTGTGGCCGTTAAGTCAACTAAAGTCAGCGTCCTGTTGCTCGCGCTTGTGCTCACTCTACATATACCTGAACGAGCATCGCTCAAAACAGTGAGGCGACACACGTCAGCTAAAACCACAATATCACTCTATATTTCAGCTGCTTGGCAGTAATGTTAGCTGACCAGACCAAGGTCTCTCCATGAATCACTGCTGATCCTAGCGTTGGCTTTTCCTGCTTCAGCCTCCCGACAACGGCCGGAGGGAACGGGGGAGACACCGGAGTTTTGGTCGGAGACGATAACGTTTCTCGCTGCGGAGCCCCGTCACTTCACAAGACACGGGAAACCTCTGTTGGTCTGGAGGAGCTGCAGCAGTTATTTCTGCACAAACGTCCACTGAACATTCACTAGATATTCTCAGAGCTAAACTAACTCTTCTGCAGTGTGGAGTGAGCAGCATGCACGTGAGAGTGGAGCGAGAGAACGAGAAGGAGCGCGGTGTGTGAGTGAAGGCAGGCAAGCAGAGGAGCAGAGTACAGCAGAGACTCCGGTCCTGGAAACCAAAGCTCCGGTCTCCTCCGCGTCCTCCGACCGCGGCCAACACTGTTTAACAGACGGGCTTCACTAGATACAACCAAGAGGTTTTGGTGCTTCCGTGTAGTTTGTGTTGGAGTCTGAGTCTGAACAGCGTAGACACACGCGAGCGCGCATGAGACACCGACCCGCAATGATTTATACGTGGAAGAAGTTACAAACAGTCCCTTTAATCTACTGGTTCCCAACCTCAGGGTCGCAAGATACATTTGATGGATCACAAAATGATTAACAAAAGAAAACATGTTTCCTGCACAAAGTCGTGCTTATTATCTCAGACTTTCCTCTAATCTTTGTTTAGAGGAAAGTCTTCAGGACTCTAAAGGTCACAACTGGTAGACGTATGTAAGCGGTGATGAGGGTCATAAAGGGTCATAAACCTTATCTGACAGTGAGTATCTCAGTGGGCAAAAACATTGCGTGGACTGATCCTGTTATAACTGATATAATATGATCAGTTAACGTTCTTCCTTTGTGTTGATTCATCAGTTACCACACTATGTTTTCACATACTTTAAATACTCTTCCTCAGTTTAATCCACAGTAATAAGAAGCCGGGCCATTGTAGTGTAATAACACGTCTTTGTCGAGGATTATCTGTCGAGGTAACCAGCTTTCTACATGTGAAGAATGACTTCTATTCCTAGCAACACATTATCGGAGCTGTGTTGCACCTGCGATGACAGCGTTGTTATGTCTGCTGGTCATCTCACTGGAAAGTCTAATCTGTAGTTTTTTCAATTTGCTCCCCCCCGTTGTTGACAAAAGAGTGAGTGATTACACAGGCCCGGACAGGCCTCAGTGTCTGTGGCATTCAGGGCAAGCGGGACTCACAAAGTGCCTGTTTTCTCTCTGGAGTGAAGAGGGGGAGCTAGAACCGCTAACTGTTTTTGTCAATAAACCCGGAGTCCCTCGGTTCTCCTTTCTGTTTTGCCCCATCACGTCGATGTCTTCGGGCGAAGCGATTGGTCGGGGAACCGTGAGAGCAAAGGTGACATCAGAGCCGGCCCGGGTTCCCATCGAGTAGATCTAGGTCACAGCTGCGCCGGGCTGTGAGTGGCTGATGAGACCCAACGGTGGGGGGGATGTAGTTAAAAAAGCACATGCAGATGCTTTGTTAGTTAGCGAGAGGAGCCCCCAGCCTCGGTCTGAGTCCTTCACTAACAAGGTGAGAGGAGGTGATTCTAACTGGCTGAGTTTGGCAGGATGGTGTCGGTACTTGAGTTTATTAAAGAGCACATCACTGAGTTTCTGGATGGCAGAGAGCCCAAGTTTGCACCTTGATTCATTTCACAAGTTATGTCTCTTCTCTCGACCCAAACAAAGACGCCAACTGGAGAAGTTAGCAGCAGCAGCAAACACAAAGTACAGCTGAGGCTGATGGAAATGTCATTAGTTCTAAAAACACATTCTCACTCCCAACTCGTCAGATACCACCGCTTCAGTCCATCGCCCATTACCGGGACTGGACTGGAGTCAATCCGTCGTACTAGTTTATCGATCACGGATGGCATCGTTCACACGGGACACGAACATCGGTCTCCTGGTTGAAAGTCTTGTGTTTGTTTGACCCGTCCACCTCCCCTCCTTCCCGCCCTTAGCGGACTCTCACGCTATTAATAAACTCCGACTGGCGAATACATAGTTTCTTTACATTAGGTTTACATCGGAGTTAGCTGAAAGCCCGCTTCGTCACATACTGTCGCTAAAGGGGGCCTCCATGCGTCGGTATCCGATGCCGAAGGGGGCTCTTACCAATCGGCGGTATTTGAGGAGTTGGGAGTGAGAACAGGTTGGTTAAACTGTGTTGATTAAAGTGTTGGACAAATTCCAATTTTGACCCGAAGGTGGCGCTAGAGGGAAAGTCAGAGGATCACCAAAGTCAGGGGGATTTATCCTCTGGGGAACATGAATGTGTGTGCAAAATTTCATGACAATCCATCAAATAGTGGTTGAGATATTTCAGCGTAAGTGTTGACCGACAGACGAGCAGAGCCACGCTGCATAAAAAGTGTTGTTCAAGGATCAGAGATGGACTTTTAAACAGCAGGTGTTGCTCCAGATGTGACTTAAACCTGCCGCTGCAATTAATACTGTGGTTTTTAAAATCACCCCACAATCCCTAGGACAAGAAACCTTGTGTTAACTGGGCTGAACGTTAAAGCTGTGATGTCCTGACTTCACTTCTGACCTTCACCATCTCTGTCTCTCTCTACCAGATAACGATTCCCACAAAGCCTTGAGCTAAAGACAAAGAAAGCCTGATTTGCCTGGTAACTATTACTCCCCCGGGGTCTGTGCTCTCATTAACAATAACGATGGAATCATGAGTTAGTCATCCTGCAGCCAGACGCACACAGAAGATCTGCGAGGTCTCAGCGGAAGGGTTTTTTTGTTTGTGCCAGGAAAGATAAGAGATTTCAGCAGATGCCCAGATGGTTTATATCACCTTCCACTGCCGGGTGTTTCTGATTTACAGACGATATATCGGATTAGGAGCGTAAGAGGGAAGATAACGAGGCATTTGTTGATGAAAAAATGGCACACCCCCCCTCCTATCTGGCACTATAAATCCCTCTCTCACTGTAAGCAATCCTTTGTCCCTGTTTGTTCAATCAGAGCACACCCTTCAAATTGAAACCTTATCTGACTGCTGGTGTAAACACTCACTTATGACTTACTTCCTATCATCCGGATTCACTGTTACTAATTTAGACAGATATCATGTTGACGATTAACCATTTCTCTGCTAGAAGCATTCACAGAATCACCTGTAGCTTCTTTCAAACAACCGATCAACTTCATTTCAATGTGAATGCACCCTCAGGTGCTTTAGTTCAGATCTCAGCCGTCGGAGATGTTCAGAGAGTTTCAGGAGGAATTTTTCAATCAACTTTTGTAATTTCCGTTTTGGACCCACTTCCCCTTCATCCGTTCTTTTCTGCTACTTCTGCTGCAGTTATTGATTTCTTATTCAAAACACATGTTCTGTGGATGCAATGCATTCTGACATGTGATGCAAATTATTAGTGTTCATTTTATCATCAGTCTGGCCAATTTAGTCTCATCTTAGGCAAAGAAAAGCTGAACTATTGTAGTCTAGTTTTAGTGAAAACTGTTTTAGTCAGATTATATTAAACATTTCAGTCGATCTAGTCGAGCCAAATTATCACCTGGTTTTTCTTTCTCTCAAGTCCTGTTGTTGTCATTGTTAACTTTAATTTAAAGCCCCCCAGCCAGCCAGTTCTACTTTCTGTTTTTTTGGTAATTCATATAACCAGACTGCATTGTTCTTCAACCCAGATTAGATGAATTTACTCTTGATCAAACCACAAATGAGACAAGAATTAGCTCAACAGGCGAACTCTCTCTCACTCGCTCTCTTCTTCACTGTCTCCTCCTGGTGAGGCGGCCGTCTGGCTGTAGCTGCTGCACCGCCGCACGCCGGCCACGGCACATCGGAGGACGGTTAGACATGTTGCAGAGGTCCGTCGTTTGAAATGAAGTTTTAAAACTGATCCCGCTACAAAATCACAAGTTCAACGTCAATAGCTTGTAACTCCAGGGGTTTTAAATTGCTAAAAGCCAAATGATCAGAGTTTGTTTTGTATCTCGGTGCAGCTGATCCCAAGTCAGTGACTCAGCTGCTCAGACAGAAGTGTTGTGTCCGTGCTCGCATGCTCACGTGTAATTTCAGAGCACACAATGGAAATCCTGTCAGGAGACTTTGTGACGACGCTACAAAAAACCCCTTGGGACGATTAGTCTGTCACTTTCTGCTGAGAGTGCAAGAAGCAAGCGATGAAAACATGAAACTCCCGAAGAGCCTGAAGGCCTCTGGAAGGTTTCTTCTTCACGCTGGGAACATGTGTGGGAGGTGTGTGTTGGAGGAGGTGGTGGTGTGGAGGTGGAGGGGCCGTCCATTACAAGTATGGACATATCTAGCTTCTGGTTACAGTGATGACAAGACGGGTGAGCAGCGGTGCAGGGGATCTGACAGCGGTATTCACGGAGGAACATGTCTGTACACGGAGCGCCTGAACAGCGTCTCCAGTCTGACAATAAACCCCCCCCACCATCACCCCCCCGCTAGGTCACTGTGCTTTAGTTTGACACGGAGCGACCTGCGGGGAGCCAGAAGGACGTCAGGATGCTTTCACTGAGGGTTCAAGTCCAACGTCAAGACCACGTTCAACCACACTGCGTCTTCACTTGAGGAGAGAGAAACGCTAAAGGGGAAAGCAATTAGGCTCAAGTACTGTACTCAAACACTGTCGTAGTTAAACACAGTACAGTCAGGTATTTCTGGTACACTGTCTACTTTCACTCCACCATATTGTAGAGGATATATTGTATTTTTTACCTTCTGTCCCTCCTACTGATCCTGATTATTTACGTCAATATTGAGATTCATGATTATTTAACGCGATTACTCACTGACTTTGGAGAAAATGTTGTACTTTTTACGTTAAAATGCATCAATCTGAGAGCACTCTGAGAGCAAAATTAAGGGTGTATTCACACCGGCCTTGTTTAGATCGGTTGAATCGAACCCTGGAGCGTTTTACCCTCTCGGTGCGGTTTGTTTGGGCAGGTGTGAACGCAGCAATCGCACTCGGGTGCAGCGCCAAAACAAGCTAACCGAGACCTCCTTGAAGGGGTGGTCTCGGTAATGCACGCCACCTCCTCCTCCGTACGTCTTGATATGCTCCTTTGGTGACTCCGATGCATCAATACATTGTTTTCCAGTCGCCTCATTTTCAAACTGTTTCGTTGCCTTGAGTGAAAATGGCCAAGATCAAGCTGCGTAGTTGTCCCTCCATTGATGCGTTCAGGAAGTCTGCTCTTCTTTGTTTCCTTCCGGGAGTTTTCCAGCATGGAAATTCTGACCAATTAGAGAGCAGTTTCTTTGCGCACCAAAACGCTGCCGTGTGAACACAAACGAAACTCCAGGCATTATGCAGCATGGTAACAATTTGGTCCCTGATTCAGACCAGAGCAAACCAACTACAGGTGTGAAAACGCCCTAAGAGGCTAGATCTAAGAAGAACTTTGTGCTCTTGTAAACAATTTAATCACAAACACACATTGGTTGTAGAGATATGAATATGAATATGATGATAACACGGCAAAAAAAGCCACATCCAAAAAGCGTGGGTCTGTGTTTCTAGACGGGTCGGGTGGGTTGCCGACGTCGCCGCGCTGAGGATAGTCTCAGTTGACGGTCACACGTGCATGCGTACCTCTCCATAGGGTGAGAAGGTGCAGCAAGCAGTGAGCGGTGAGGTCTGGGCGAGGGGTGTAAAACGCCACCTTCAAGCCGATCTAGAGTTTGGGTTGGGGCGCACCGCTACGGAGGAAATACGCCCGGCGAGGGCCTGGGTCAATGCCATTTTCCTAGGAGCAAGGCGCCTAATTTCTCCTTTGGAAATTCTTTAAGTATATTCAATAAGAATATGTGTAAACAAGTGAGCTCACCTGGATAGTCTAGCTGGAGCTAATGCTCTTGTTTGGGTTTGACCTTGAACTTTGATGTGGATCTGTCGGGAATCAGGCACATTTAGGGTTTTACTCGGCTGAGAGGTCAGACAGGTCAAACAATCCATTAGACACACAGTCGGGGGGGGTATTTGTTTAACCACACGTTTTTTTCATCTCTGTCTTTGAAATGACGGAGGCGGCTCCCCCGTGCACCCACCACTTAGAATTAGCCAAAGTTTTACGAGCCTGAAAGCCGACGCTCCCTTCAGCTCACCTCCCTGATTGGGATCAGGCGGCGGGCAGCGGCGGTCTGAACCGTCTGGTTCAGGGGGGACGGAGGTCGGCTCGTGACCAGGTGACTCACAGTTCAAGTCTCAGGTCCTCAACAAGTCGTTCAAGTACCTAAAATGACCTGCATTAACGTTATCATGACAATAACCAGGGCTGGATACCAACTGAGAAAAGTGGGTAACAAAAGCTCCAGGTCCACCGCACGTCAATAATTATTATGATTATTTGACTAACTGCAATTTTTTTATCATGCTTTTTATAGTTTCCTTAAGAAAAATAAGTAAGTAGTAAGTAATATGTTCATATAATGACAGATAGTAATTGTAAATTGAAAAATTCAAAAACAAGGTAGGAAAGAATATGGTAATAATAATAAAAATAATAATACAAGAAGTCTAATAAAAAATGAATAAATAAGAAATATAAATTATTAAAATAAATAAAATATATAATAAATAAAACATTTTTAAATATAAAATTATAATAAATAAATCTAAATAAATTAATAAATTCCCACACCAGATTATAACTAGATAATTGCAAATTTGTAGGTAACTTTCACCGCTAAAGTTGTGGCCATGTCTTGTAGCGGCACCCTGTGTTATCTAGTTTTAAGAGTTTTATTATTTTATTTTATATTGTGGTCACATGATGCATATTCCTAATAAAGTTGAATCAAAATACCACAACATAAATAAAGTATTATGCCAGCAGAGGAGTTCTGGTTACACTGGAGGCGACGTTGCATGGAGGGCAGTAGGTTGGGGGTCGGTAGAGGTCATAGCCCCGACCTGGAGTCACCTAACAGGGTAACCCAGCCAAGACGAGGACCTCTTGTGGCTGTTTAGATAATAACTAAATAACTTGAAGATGTTTTGCCACAAAAATGTCTTAGTGAGGAGGTCAACTCAGGAGACAGACGTTCACATCCTGTCTCCTATCAGCAGTTTTGCTTTCTTGTTACTATGATTGTTCCCAAACCTTAAAGGTACCTTGCAGAGTTTTTTAAACAAGACTGTATATAAGAAGAGGACGGAGTTACCGTGACGTCACCCAGTTGTCTGTGGACTGACGTTTTGAAGCCTCAAGTTTGGCATTTTGGCAGTCACCATGTTGGTAGTTTGCAAACAGAAGTGACACGAGAGGGTGGAGTTAAGTACAACCGAACACTGAATGAGACATTTTTATGTGACCAAAGTGTTAATATTAACTTTAATGAATTGAAAACACACTGTGAAAGAGTTAAAGTTCTAAGATGAAAACATGAACAACTCCCAGACCGGACAACGCCGTGGTAGCGACCTTTCAATCACAAGGTAGCCCCGCCCTAAAGCATCCCCTGCTTTATGGTCTGTTTGACTCTAAATGGGACCATAATTTACTAAATGAACATCATGCTGTATTGAAGAAGACTTGAAACTAGGGATTGAGACCATACACTCATGTTTACAATGTTTACTGAGGTAATAAATCAAGAGAGAAGTAGGCTCATTTTCTCATAGACTTCTATACAATCAGACTTCTTTAAGCAACCAGAGGAGTCGCCCCCTGCTGGCTGGTAGAGAGAATGCAGGTTTAAGGCACTTCAGCGTCGGCTTCACTTTACAGACCCACTGAAACAAACACAGTTATGTTTACATCCAGTGTTTCGTGTGCATCCTGGAGGCCTAACAAACATGTTGAATGTATTTCCCTCCTAAAACATTTGCAGCCATGTCGGCTACCTAGACATCTTCTTCTCCTTTGACTTTGCTGCTCCTACACTTCTTGGCATCACCAACTGTCAACAGCAAACTTCAGCACAAATGCACATTACATATTGCTTATATGCAATCACTTTCACTTCACACAAATAAAACAGGAACCATCAAAACTCATCAAAACATGGCCTCACTGTGGACAAAACTCCACAAGGAACCTTTAAAAAAGTATTTTTTGAGGCTAAACTTGCCCAACCTTTAACCACAGAGACGTCAACAAACCCCAAAAAGTCTCTGACAAACAACCAGTTTTATTGTTTAGGTTGGAGGAGTCCCTGACATCATGTCAAAGGTTAAGAAAAGTCACAAGGTTGCAGGGTTGAATCCCAAATTTTGATTTTAACTCAATTATTTTTCCTAAAACGGTGACATTTAAACATAGTGACTTTCTAGAATATCCAATTAAGCCTGAAGAAATTCCACCATGCGTATTTAATCTGTAATAAAAATCCTCAAACTTCCATAAACAATACTGAGAACATGAACTTGGTGTCCTCGCTGGACGCTACAGGCCTGTTTGGGCTCGTGTATATAGAGCCTATAGCTTCCCTGCTCTGAGGGTAAATAAATGGTTTAAAGAAGCAAACAAACAGACTGAATTCCACGCTAGTTATGTTTTTCCGCAGTTTCATGTCAACAGCCTTCAGATTGATACGCTTCAGACCTGCTTTTCACCTCGATAAGGGTTTTGTTGTTTATCTGAGCAGGACAGATAACAGCAGAGAGAGAGAAACACTCCAGGAAAACAGCAAAAAGAAGCAGTTCTGGTAGCTCATTCATACCAACACTAACAAGACATTTAAATAAAACTGTAGGACATGAGCAGAAACGTCCCCCCCTAATGTGAGTAAGTGCTTTGTGCCACAAAACAAGCAGCTTACATCTCGTTTAAACAGTGAAACCCAGGAGGTGGAGCGCTGGTGGTGGGTGGTGATGGGTGGTGGTGGTGGAGGGTCGGAGGGCTTGGGGAGGTGTGTACTGTTTGTTCTGGGATCCAGACCCATCACTCACTGAGTTTCTGCAGTCTGGAGCACATTCCATGAATCCTGCTGGGTTTTGTTCCCCTTAAACTACAACAACGACGCGGTTTGAGTCCTGCAGAGCCGAGCGAGGCGGCCTTGTTCACACACACACACACACACACACACACACACACACACACACACACACACACACACACACACACACACAACAAAAACACGATTGTGACCTCACTATTATTATTATTAGTATTCTGTATTTTAGGCATCTAGTGTGAATTACAGTTGGGCTTTTGTAAGGTTGATTTCAAAATCTTTGGTTTAATGATGCTTACAGTTCATATTTTCTTACTTTTGTTTGATTATATTCCCCCCCCATGGCCAATCCTCTTCTCGTCAGGGCTCAAAAGTAATAATTTAGCCCTTTGTACAATCTGGGATCAATTTTCATTTCAGAAAAAGACCAATATCAGCGCAAATCCGTGCAGGATTATGTGAGAGAGAAGTTGTGGGAAGATTCACAGGATCTGATGATAGAAGTAATTAGTCTTATCTCTACCAGTAAATTGATAGCATCCTCTTTCCTGACAGGTTGCTCTGAGCAGCAGCGGAAAAAGGAAATGTATGTAATTGTGTGATAGGAGGAGAACACTCTCCAGTCAGTGTAGCGCTGTGGTTTAAAGTTCAGCGGCCGAGGACTCGGTCCGATGACGAGGCTCTGCTCTGTAATTTGCTTCAGTGGAAATGAGCAAAGCCATTTCCTCTAGCGTCCGATAATGGGACACCCGGGGACCGACTGTCTCTTAAACTGGGACCGACTGTCTCTTAAACTGGGACTGACTGTCTCTTAAACTGGGACTGACTGTCTCTTACGCAAACTACGTGGCTCGGTGACCTGATTATGAATGTGTGTCGTCATTAACATCATTGGGCAAAAACCATAATAACCTTTCAGCATATTATAATTCAAGTGTTCTGAGAGAAAATTAGACTTCTGCTCCTCCTCATGGCTCTGTTTTCAGGATTTAAAAAATCTCTGCCCCATCACAGGTCATTTCAGAGAGAGAGCGTTCCTATTGGCTGTTCATTCAACAGAGGCAGCTGTCAATCACTCGCTAACTCCGATCAAACGGTGAAACCAGGCAGCGCTGATCAAATATGAATTAATATTCTGTTGTTGTTGTTCCAGGTCTCTGAAAAGTTCCCTGACCTGAAGAAGAGAGGGAAGGTTCCTCACGCTCAGGACTTGGTAAAGGATGCGACGAACACCTCCAACGCGTGGAACCGACCTCGCTGTGGCGTACCGGACTACCCCGCCCACAAGGAGGTGCACTATCGGGGGCGCCACCGCCAGAGACGCTTCGTGCTGTACGGAGGACGTTTGGAGAGGACGGACCTCACCTACAGGTACAGATACCCACATACTCGAAATCAGAGTATGAAAGAAGCAGAGTACAGCAGAGACTCCGGTCCTGGAGACCAAAGCTACGGTCTCCCCCGCGTCCTCCAACACTGTTTAACAGACGGGCTTCACTAGATACAACCCAGAGCTTTTGGTGCTTCCGTGTAGTTTGTGTTGGAGTCTGAGTCTGAACAGCGTAGCCACACGCAAGCGCGCATGGGACATCGACCCGTAATGATTTATACATGTAAGAAGTTACAAACAGTCCCTTTAAAGGTGCTAAATGTGAGATTGAGAGCATATCTGTTGCCTCTGCACGGCTCAGCTAACAGAGCTAACAGTGTTTACCTGAGGGGTAACCGGAGGGTTGGCGCTAAGCTTCCGTCGGGATTATCAGCTGAAACCGCCGTATGAGAGCAGAGCATCGGCCGTGGCCCGGCTATGTCAACAAAGCACAGAGACGTTCAGCTTCCAACACACACAGACGGAGAGAGACTTCATTCTCTGCTCAGGTAGACATTACTCCTCTATATCTTTACATAGACAGTAGTTGTTTGAGGTTATATTAATGCTCTGGATATCCGTAGAGAAACTTTAAAGAATGACTTTGTTTTTACGAGACAGCACGTTACTGAAGTTCATGGCGGAGAAAATAATGACTCTATTGCAGGCTGGATCTGGTAGATTTTTAGACATATTGAATGATGAACTCAAGGAAAAAACATGTAACCGCAGGGCTTATATAGTACATAGAAAATGAAGTCTTGAAATTATGATTCTGACAAACGGGTGCCGGGTTTCTTTCATCTGAGGCCTTGGCACCATCGAGTGTCTGGCTGTCCTCTGCTGGCTGCTGCCTCTCTGTCTGTGTCTCCTGGGGTCTCTTTCATTGTACTCATTCTTTAACACAACCGTATATTAGGATAGACAGAGAGAGAGAAAGAGAGAGGGGGGTAGAGACCCGGCAGTACAGACTAATACGATTCTGCTGGATCGGACCAATAAAGCGCTCACACCTGACAAAGTGAAGTTAACCAGGCAGAGTGAAACCATACTTCTACATGACCTGACAGGGTTGCTTCTATGTCCTTAAATGACTAAAATATAAGCGCTGAAAGAGCAGAGCCCGCTAATGAGTCCCCGTGTTTACTTTTTATTTAGAATCAGTCAGCATTTTGAGCTTCAGAAGCAAGTTCTGGCACGACTCTTGAAGTCAGCTGAGAGCAGGGAGTTGTTTTAACGGCTTTAACGGTTGTTAACGAAACTGAAAGGGGAGGCTGCAACACGTTAAAGGATTGAGCTTGTTGTGGTGGAGGGGAGGACAGTTTGTTTTTTAGTCAAACTAGGGCTGTCAATCGATTCAATTATTTAATTACACGATTGTCCATAGTTAATCACGATCAATTGCAAATTAATTACATGTTTTATCTGTTCAAAATCTATCTTAAAAGAAGATTTGTCAAGTATTTAATCCTCTTATCAACATGGGAGTGGACAAATATGCTGCTTCATGCAAATGTATGTATATATCTATTATTGTAAATCAATTACCAACACAAAACAATGTCAGATATTGTCCAGAAACCCTCACAGGTACTGCATTTAGCATAAAACAATATGCTCCAATCATAACATGGCAAACTGCAGCCCAACAGGCAACAACAGCTGTCAGTGTGTCAGTGTGCTGACTTGACTATGACTTGCCCCAAACTGCATGTGATGATCATAAAGTGGGCATGTCTGTAAAGGGGAAACTCGTGGGTACCCATAGAATCCATTTACATTCACTGATCTGGAGGTCAGAGGTCAAGGGACCCCTTTGAAAATGGACATGACAGTTTGTCCTTGCCAAAATTTAGCGTACATTTGCAGCGTTATTTAAACTCCTTTCCGAACAAACTAATATGACATGGTTGGTACCGATGGATTCCTCAGGTTTTCTAGTTTCATATGATACCAGTATCTTCACTCTAGCTTTAAAACTGAACCTGGTACAGCCTGACGTTATCATCGCGTTGACTTTGACAGCCCTAATATTTATCTAACTCATGTAAATGCACTTTGTAAAACATTGCTGAACTTAAATATGTAGTTGTAAAATGAAAGGATAAGTCTAGTAATATTCCTAGCTTTCTTATTACCTACAAATCAAACAGTGAATGTATCTACTAACAAGTATTGAGCGTGTATCGAAGCCTGATATATCTTCTTTTCTTCCTCCATCCAACGCCACCAAACATGGATTAATCTTCCGCTGAAAATAGTCCCCAACAAATGCACTATTTCCTCCAGAGTAATGTGACCAGCTCACTAATGCCTGCTTTATCCTTTAATAAAAACCTGGTGTAATGACTTATTGCAAGCTCAGCAATGTCGGTCTGATGAGTCATATTTCTAAAAACATTTCATCTTTAATCTACAGGGTGTTTGTGTTGAAAAAGAGATAAGCTCAAGGATTTCCACCTGTGTGAACTTTGCACTGAGGAAAGTCCCTGAAGTCAATCTGCACAAATATTTGCACTGTTTGCACAAGTATTAGTACCTGGTTAAATGACCATTCTTTAGGAGATGTCATGGTTTAGCTCTTCCTCCTACAGTAAAATACTTGATGTAAACCAAAGAGACAGTGGTTGAGATGAACACCAGTGGTATTCTTTTATAGCTAGTGTTCCTCTAAATTAAGACCACATTTTCCATAAATCCCTGCTGCTCTTGACCCTTCTTGTATGATAAAAGAGAGCTGATGACAGCCAGTATAAATTCCTGCAGGGTAAGCTAACACGCTCTGGACTTGTGCCATAAAATGATGCAGCACATCTTTCTCCGAGGCTGACAGCCGTCTTAGAGATGCTCTTGTTTGTCCACAGTGGCTGTAATTAAACATATAAACTCCACTTTATTTATGCTGAGCATGCTACACATAATACCTTTAACTTTATACTAGAGCTGTCAATCGATTAAAATATTTAATTGCGATTAATCACATGATTGTCCATAGTTGAATGCAATTAATCAATGTTTAAAATGTACCTTAAAGGGAGATTTATCAAGTATTTAATACTCTTATCAACATGGGAGTGGGCAAATATGCTGCTTTATGCAAATATATGTCCATACCATACCCATAGAACACATATCTAGAGGTCAGAGGTCAAGGGGCCCCTTTGAAAATGGTCATGACAGTTTTTGCAAAATTCAGCATAAGTTTGGAGCGTAATTTAACCTCCTTTGCTTTATTATCGCTGACATCCAGGTAATCAGGATACCTTTAAACAACTTCTTAAACTGCTCTTATCCAGAATTAAACGCTACAGGTTAAAGGAATAGTTTAACGTATTTGCTTTCTTTCTGAGAGCGAGAAAATGGATCAATCTCATGTGTGTGCGTTGAATACAGAGCTGGAGTCAGGACGTGTTTAGCCTAGCTTAGCATAAAGACTGGAAACGGAGGAGACAGTTAGCCTGGCTCTGTCCAAAGTTAAAGAATCTGCCTACCGACACGTCTAAATCTCTTTAATTAACACGCTGTGTCTTGTTTGTTTGATCTGTACACAAGCAGGAGGTATGTGCTGCTTAAACTATTTCTTTTTGTCAGGTTGCCAGGTTTGGTACCAATGCGCCACAACCAAAACTGGCAACCCGCGCTATAGCCAGAAGCGCTGCACAGAATATAGGCTAAACACGTCCTGACAGCTCCGTACTTCACCAGAGAGGTTTCAGTCTGCACAGCTAAGAATGCATCCATCTCACAATGTTCAACTATTCCTTTAACTTAAGATAAGATCACACTACACAACTCTCAAAGCCGTCAGGTCACAGTACTGTTCACACTACACAGTTTGCTGTCTTATAATCAGGAGTCTTTAAGTCATCGTGATTTTCACACTACACGACTGACCGGAGACAGGAGGTCACACACTAAAAGATCTCTTACCAGGAGGAACCCCAGAGAGGTCTCCAAACTACGTCTTGTCACGAAAACACACGAGAAGACACAGTAAATGATGAGATCCCATACGCAAGACACATTACTGATGTTGTTGTTGGTACGTGTTTAGAAAATAGCCTGTTTCCACACTCTTTTACTATTTATTCCTCTAGAGCAGGGCTCAGCAACCTTTACTATCAAAAGAGACATTTTAGGCAAAAACAATTTTTAAAAATCTGTCTGGAGCTGCAAAACATGTGATCATTGTGATGAAGGTAACACAGTTTATAGTCTCAGTATATAGTATATAAGTCTAATGCAGTGAGGGACAAAGAGACAATGTACTACGGAGTATTAGGGCCACATTGAGGGAAAACACATCTGAGATTTACAGAATAAAGTCAGAAAATTAGGAGAATAAAGTCATAACTTTACGAGAAAAATAAAATAACACGTAAAATTACTACTTTATAATATTATGACTTTTTCTCTTAAACTTATGACATTATTCTCGTGATATTATGACTTCTTTTTCTCATAACTTCTGATTTTCTGAGTGTTGGCCGGCCTTAACTCGCTGCTAGTTATTACTCTCATTATACAAAACCAAAGTCCATTTAATAAACATCTGATTATGTTGATATATTCCACGCCAAATTGACTGAATACTACCAGAATATTTTATGAAGTGTTGCAGTTCTGTTGGTAAGATATTTTTTTCTCCCTCATCACTCTGGGTGGTTTTATCTGAAAGGAAAAGGAGGAGACGGTGATGCGGTGTTTTGTTAGCGAGCCTGAGGGCCTCAGTAACAGCACACCTCCTCGCTGATGAGACGACTGCAGATATCAGATCAGAGGGAGGTATGCGAGGCTGGTGGTCCGTCTCTGCTACTGTACTCTACATCCTGTGTGTGTGTGTGTGTGTTTGTGGTTCACACATTCATTGATCTCCCGCAGGATCGTGCGGTTTCCCTGGCAGATCGGTGAGGAAAAGGTCCGACGTGTCTTTCGGGAAGCGCTGAAAATCTGGAGTGACGTCACCCCGCTCACCTTCACCGAGGTCCACGGCGGGAAGGCCGACATCCGCATCGACTTCACAAGGTGGGAGCAATAAGACGTGGAAAAACAAAACATCTTTAAGACATAATTAAAAAGGAAAAGGAGCCTGAACACATAATATATAGGATGTGTAGATTAAAAAAGACAATGATTTAGAGGGACTATTTGTAACTTTCAGAAATGCTTGTTAACAGCGACACCTGTGGCCGTGAAATCAACGAAAGTCAGCGTCGAGCTCGCGCTTGTGCTCGCTCTAAATATACCTGAACGAGCATCGCTCAACACAGTGAGGAGACACACGTCAGCTAAAAGCACTATATCACTCTATATTTCAGCTGCTTGGCAGTAATGTTAGCTGACCAGACCAAGGTCTCTCCATGAACATGATTTAGATCTGATCTTAGTGTTGGCTTTTCCTGCCTCAGCGTAGACACCGGCACCCGGTAGGTAACGAGACGACAACGTTACTCGCTGAGGAGCTCCGTCACTTCACAAGACACGGGAAACCTCTGTTGGTCTGGAGGAGCTGCAGCAGTTATTTCTGCACAAACGTCCACTGAACATTCACTAGATATTCTCAGAGCTAAACTAACTCTTCTGCAGTGTGGAGTGAGCGCACGTTCACGTCTAGAGGTGGAGCGAGCTGAGCGAGAACGCGCGCGCTGTCTGAGTGAAGGCAGGCAGGCAGAGGAGGAAAGGCAGCGGCCACACGCGAACGCGCATATGCGAGCACGCATTTGTGGCGACCCGCTACATTTATACACTTAAAAAGTTACAAACAGTCCCTTTAATTTATGATATAATAAACGTTATTTATGCAATTTTTTTCAAAACAAAGTTGCAAAGTGTTTGCAAAAACATTGTAGCACTGCAAAGAAATAAAATCTATTACAATTACAACAACACAAAATGGAAATATGAATCCAATATGAATCAATATTTTGTACCTGTAATGCCTATTTCTCTCCTCAGATGTTTTTAGAATCACCTTGTAGTGAACGATTTAGCTGTAAAATGAGTTCACCAGCCTCCATCCAACATGATCTTACATCACAAAGTTCAGTCAACAATGTGCATGAAGGGAACCATTTAAGAACTCGTGTTTTTACTCTGAAACAAACAGTTAAACATTTAAAATCTGTTTATGAGAGCAGGCCGGCTGAATTTAAATCAGATGTTAGTTACAAAGACCTACAGAGAGCCAGAGAGATAAAAACAAGAGATAAAGGAGAGCGAGAGACGACAAACAGATCACAAACTCCAGAGACAATAAACCGCAGTTTAATGGGGGATCTGTGTGTCATCTCGGAAATGACTTCATTTTCTTTTATGTAGCTTGTTTTGTTTCTTCCTGCAGCGAATTCTTGTTTTTCTTCTTCCTTTTGAATCATCATCATTCAAGCTTTATTGTTTATCACGTCACAGCCGGCTTCGTTTGAGCTGCTGCACAAATATACCACTAAGATAGTCTAATTTTAACAAATATTTATGGATTTATACATGTTGTTACTGTTTACTCTGACTAACCCCCCACCCCTCATTATAATATAATAATATATAATAATAATAATAATAATAACAACAATGATAATACTATTTTTATTTATATAATAATTTTAATAATAATATTTAATATATTTTCAGTGACTATTTTCTGTGGACAATGCCTTTTCCGAGCTCCTAGAATTTTTTTTTTCTTCTAAATATTTGTCATATTTTGCATTTATTGTAATTAATATATCACATTTTCTATAGATTACTATTTATTAAAACAGGATGAGCATTTTCGTTTTGATTTTTTTTTCTTTCTTTGTTTTGTGTCAATAATATATTAATGTTTCATGGTGTTAAAATTATAAATAAATTAAAATAGAAATTAATTTAGCTTTAATTAATCTTATGAACTATATTATGGTTAAGGAAGAATTATAAGAATTAGTTTCTTTATTTTTACCAACTGATTGAAGGTCAAAGGAAACACTCTTTAGTTATTTAACTGTATTATTATTTTCACATATTCAGTTATACTTTTGACTCTTCTGATAACCGTTAACTGCATTTTGTCGGTTTCTGAAGCGGTGACACATTTAAAATGAGTTGGATTAGTCAAATGATTTGATTTTTTTAATCAAAAATGACAAAAATGATCTGATTCCAGCTTCTAAATTGTAAATATTTGCTGGTTTTCACTGACTTTCTGTGATAATAAACTGAATATATTCGGGTTTTGGATTTCTAATCAGATAAAACGAGCAGTTTTCAATATATCAACTTATTTTGTCATGTTTAAAGCTTCATTTATAAAGTTCATCATGCTTCAAACCATCAGAGTTCATCCGAGTGTTTGATTTACGGACCTGCAGGTACTGGCACGGAGACAACCTTCCCTTCGACGGCCCAGGTGGGATCCTCGCTCACGCTTTCTTCCCCAAAACACACCGACAGGGCGACATTCACTTTGACTACGACGAGTCGTGGACCCTCGGAAACCACATGGGTGAGTGTTCGTCTGCGAGGAAAAGGAGAAAATAGTTTTTAATTTGACTAACATCTCTTTCTTTTTGACTTCATCTTTAATGCTTTTAGTTGAAGATAATAACAGAACAGACCAGGTCACCAACGGCAACACATACGTCATTATTTCATCAATACAATTCATACATAAATAAATGGATTTTAGACACTTAAAAAAAATCAATCTCAGTTTAAGTGTACGCTATATTTAGAATATTTTCTCTGCTTTACCTCGCTGTCAGACAGCTATACAGTCTATGTTTCCGACGGGGGAAGTGAAGTTGTTATCTATGCTCTCTTCAAAGCCACCAGACTCCATTCACAAAAACAGTAATTTTTACTTCGGAAAACACAGAGTTGCTGGTCTACCGCTGCATCGATCAGTTTGTTTGTTTGTTTGTGTTATTGTGTGACTTTGGTGTTTTAAAGGGTTAGTTCGGATTCACCAAAGTCACACAATAACGCAAACAAACTAACTGATCGAGGCAGCGGTAGACCAGCAACTTCTGTGTTCTGCGAGGTAAAATTACTGTTTTTGTGAATGGAGTCTGGTGGCTTTGAAGAGAGCGTAGATGGATACAACAGCTTCAGTTCCCGGCTGGAAAGGACCGTCTAACAGCAAGGTAAAGCAGTGAAAATATTCTAAATATAGTGGGATATTTATTTTTTTAGGTGTTTTTTTTGGGTGTCCAAACTGGGGGCGTGCCACCCATCATCTACTGTAGGTAATACACTGACTATGGATAATTATCTCATGCAGCCCTACTTCAAAGCATCTGAACTATCCCTGTTTGTCAGTTTTTACACGTATATCCGTGGAGTGTGTGTTGGGAGTCTGAGTTGTGGTGGGGGCTGGTCGTTTGTTGGCGTTAGCGGACTCCATTTCTAACCGAACGTTAGCTATAGTTGCACAATGTTAAATTAAAGACACTCGCGAGCGTACATGGCATCCCGACTCACCTCAGTTGAATTTTGCAGAAAAAAATGTCCCCCATTCTTCACATTAAAAGCCGTCGACAGGCTGAGAAAACCCAGAAAGTTGCAGAAGGTCTAATTTTTTAGGTTAAATTCCAACCTGTTCACATATAAAAAGGATTAAAACACGTTTATATGTGTAAAAACTTACACACGGTCCCTTTAAGTTGCTCTCGATGTAAGAAATAGACAGACAAAACTGAACAATATACAGGTAAAAATATAAACAGAGCTATTATTAACACACAAGTAGGTGAAAAAATAGGTAAAGCAACAACGAGACAGCATCTCTAAACCAGATTTTATTTCTGTTACTCGACATTTCTTGGATGCAACAGTAATCTCACTGAGTTCATCGTCAGCTCAGGTATGAAAATATACCCGACACATCCTGTAACACGAGGATTTATCAGGGATGCGAGTCAGCAGGAAGCGACGAGGTACTGGCACTGTATCGTCTCAGGTAGCAAAATCACGCCGTCTGCCACTGCAAGCAGGTCAAAACAAACTAATTCCAGACGCCATTTGAACCAGGTGTGGTTTTCTGAGTCGTCTCTACTCCACTCCCCCCCCCCCTCTCCTTCTCCTGCAGGCACAGACCTTCTCCAGGTTGCCGCCCATGAGTTCGGGCACGTCCTGGGCCTGCAGCACTCCCGCGAGCCGGGAGCCATCATGTCCGCATACTACACCTTCTCCTACCCGCTGAGGCTGAGCGAGGACGACAAGCGAGGCATCCAGTACCTGTACGGGGCTCATCCGCAAGTCCTGCCCTCGCCGCCGCCCCCGCCGCCGCCTCCTCCATCAAACCCAGAGACCAACGAGATCATGACTAGCGTGAGTGGAGCTGATGCATTTAAAGAACCAATGCTCAAAATAACTGGTAGTGTCTGTAGACACTTTGTCTCGTTCAACAAGTCCCATGAAAAGACCAAAACCAACTGACTTCCTGTCTGTGGCTCTCGGCTCTAAGCCCATTGCTTCCTACTGACAGCATGAATCTTTAAAAACAGCTCACAAATAAATAGTTTCATTATTTAAAAAAGGTCTCAGTAATTTCCTAAAACAGCTGCTCACTGTAGTTTCTATCAAAGTCTACGAAAACAGGAGGAAATGCATTTTGTTGGGGACTATTTTCAGCGGCTAGCTGCTCTAGTGAGTATTAAGTGGTGGACACACTGCCCGCATGAGACGCGCGTGTATTTTATAGAATAGAAGGCTCGCCTATTTTACACGCGAGCTGCTCGCGTCTCGGCTGCGTGTCCCAGCATCAACAGACAGTGAAGGTGATTTAGTGACAGTAAATTAACATCATATCAGATACATAATACAGTTTACATGTCTAGACATCTGTAGAATATGTCACAGACAGTGAAAGGGATCTAGTGACTGTATATTAACTTCATACCAGCAAGACTTTACTTTATTCTGAAATATGAGCAGTCAGTGCTGTGGAAACACGCAGTCACTTTGAGAGCTCCAAGAATTGATAAAGTTTGGGGTTTAAATCAACACTTCCTGCTTTCATTTCAAAATAAAAGCCCTAAAGCGGGTTTTCTTTGCACAGAATTCCTTCATTTGTTAACACAAGGCTTTTATTCTGAAATATGTGCCGGACAGTGATGTGGAACAAGCAGTGACTTGGAAAGCATCATAAATGAATACAGTACGGAGTTTTAATTGTGGATTATTACCATTATTTACTAATTACCACACGTTTCTGAACCTTTCTCTGTCTAACATAAATATAAATTATATTTATCATGAAGTTAAATGGCCATTAAAAGGCAAACTCTATGCAGAAAGAAAGGGCTGACAGCAGCAGCAGAAACACAGCTGACAGGAAGCCAACACGCAGCCAACACGCGTCTAATGTTAAAACCAGGCTCCTGCATCACGCAGCCACCACGCGACGCAGACGCCACGCGCTCCTTATGCGGGTAGTGTGCCCATGGCTTTAGTGTCAGCAGGACGGCGTCTGTAGGACTGAGTCTAAATAAACTACAGTGTGTGTTTATGGTGATGAAGGAACAAGTCAGCCAGTGACACAATGTGGCTCATTGATGTGTTTTTAATAGTTTCTGGACAACAATGGAGCTCTATGGCACAGAGAAAGACGATATCCGCAGGGATTACTTTTCACTTTTATGGCATTTGTTGACAAGAAGAAGAATATGGAATAGCACACCAGCCTCATCCCTGAAGAGTTCGTGGTTTCTGTGGTTGTGACACTCAAATAGAGTGAATATCTTTGAAACTACCACATCATACAAGAGTGTGTTTTTTGAACCACAGATAATAAATGAGGGTCAAAGACAAAAATCATCTTTTAGTCTCACAGCAGGCGAACACTTGGATAAGCATTTCAGATTATTTTCTCTTGTGAAACTTGTAACTGTTTTTTCTCTGCTGTACTTTGTGATCCTTTCAGACAGTAAAACGACCTCTTTAACACTTCATCTCACTGCAATAAAAGTCGCTCTTGCGAGAAAACTTCACACTTGCGTGATGTGCCTCATTTCCAGCCCGACGCCTGCCAGACGGACTTTGATGCCGTGTCTATGATCCGAGGGGAGCTGTTCTTCTTTAAGTCGGGCTACGTGTGGCGGATCAGGGACGGGCATCTGGAGAGCGGTTACCCGGCGCTGGCGTCCCGTCACTGGAGGGGGATTCCCGACAACATCGACGCCGCCTTTGAAGACAAGTCGGGGAATATTTGGTTCTTTCAAGGTGGGCAAGCGAGGAGCGTTTGAGGCTGTGCTGTTATGTGGTTTATGGTTTCAGGATCATCAGTAAAGTACCACTGTGCACTTTTAGGCAAGTTTAAACAAGTGTAAAAATGTTAATTAACACATAGCCGTAAAATTATTGCAATCACGGGTTTCTGTGAGTATTTTATTACATGTGGTTAAAGTAGTATGTGCAATAGTGGCTTAAAATAAAGCTAGAGACGAGACTAAACATGACTGAATGGATCTGAATTTAAGCGACAAATCAAACACAGAACTTTACCAACGAGGTGTCTGATTGTTCACCGTCTTCTGTCTCTGAGCAGGTGAGAACTACTGGGTGTTCGACGCCGAGATGCAGATCAGAGGGCCGGAGTCCATCAGGAGGTTGGGTCTGTCGGTGTCCAGGATCCAGGCGGCGCTGCGCTGGGGCCACGACTCCAACTACAACACCTACTTCTTCAAGTCAGGCAGCTACTGGAGGTTCAGCCCCCACGAGCAGCGGGTCGAGTCCGTCTACCCGCGCAGCATGCAGGACTGGAGCGGCATCCCCAGCGACGTGGACGCCACTTTCAGGGACGTCTACGGTACGAAAACAAGTCAATACAGTTAAAGGTCCCATATTGTAAAAAAGTGCGATTTTCATGTTTTTTTATCATAAAGCAGGCTAAAGTCCGATATAAATACTGTGAACGTATCGAAACACTCAATCCACAGGGAAATACAAACAGCCCGTATTCAGAAACTCTGAATTTGAAACAAGCTGTCAGGATTTCTGTCCATTTGTGATGTCACAAATATACAATATTTAGACCCTTTACACAGATTTAAATGTAAACAATCTAAATGTGTCCCAGTTTATTCCTGGTTGCAGTGTATATGAATGACACCAGTTGACAGGAAGTACACATGGACCCAAGCTGTTGCCTAGCAACACAATTCTGTTGCAATTTCATTGCAATTCCGTTGAAATGCGCTAAAACGGAGCGTTTCAGACAGAGGGTGAATACAGGTATATTCAGGCAGACGGTATGAGGAAAATAAGTTTTTTTTTTAACATTACAGCATGTAAACATGTTCTAGTAGAAACACAAAATACAAGTATGATTCTGAAAATTAGCATGATATGGGACCTTTAAGAGTTCCTGTTTGGGGTTTAAAAAGTTAGTTTTGAAAATCAGCACTATTTTTTCCTCCAACTTTATATTGACTGTTTAAACTCACATTCTTTTATTTCAATTCAATACATTTTGTCGTTAAAATTCAACTAATTCCCATAAATATTTGCGAGATTTTTTTTCAGATCCTTTGAATTTTTACACAAATGAATGGTCAAACTAGAAGCAGCGCAGTTTTTGGGTGCATAAAAGCGCTGTCCTGGGGCCAGTTGCATAAATTTAGATTAAGACTGGTCCTAGATTGTCAGGTTAAACTAGTCTAATTAAGCCTGGCTGTGCATTAAATATTAAGACTGACTTAATTTGAGGTTGTGAAGTTAGCGACTTCTCTCCTGGCTAAACCAGAGGAGAGAGATTTGTTGCTATGGCAACAATCTGTTAGATGGTCAGTTAGCTAACTATTTCAACTGTTAAACCATTACTTTGACAACATGTCATTGTAAATCCATTGTGTTTTCTGTCTTTCAGGCTACGCTCACTTTATCCGAGGACGACAGTACTGGAAATTCGATCCCGTTGGCATGAACTCTTTGGAGGGCTACCCTCGCTACATCGGCATGGATTTTTTCGGCTGTAGAAACGTGTGAGTCTTTAAACTGCGGAGAATCAAACATTAACAGATTGGGTTTTTTTACTATGAAGAGGAGTTTTTTGGAGCAGAGACGTTTGTATGTGTTCATCCTGCGGATTCGAGAGGGATGAGACGATCGCCTTTAAATCTGTTTATGCTTTACTCCATTTATTGAATTACACCTTCTTCTCAGGAAGTTACGTTTCCTCAGACTTGGCACCTCCTGTGCAGCTATACTCGTATTTATTTTGCACATTTTTGTCACCACATAAGGCTGAGATCTGGGCCCTGTATTAACGACGTGTGATGCTGCATCGATCTCTCTTCCTGTCTTTGAGCCCATTTTATTTTTTTCACAGACTGTAGAGGATGTTTTCAGCTGTTGGACTTCTCTGAACCTCAAATGTTTGAAGAGTGACATCAAACGGTAGATTTGTACATTAGCTGCAGTGAGAGTGTAACTTTAAACCCAGAAATCATTCAACATGATGTCGGCAAACTACATTTTAAGGATGTGATCACACATGCAGTTGATTTTCCTGCCAGCTTGACTTCCACTGACCATGAATCACTACATATAAACAAAAGCCACATTCCTCTGAAGTTGCTCTGTTATTATACAGAGTTTTGAAAACCTGTCAGATTAAACTGCATAAAGTTGTGACATTATTGTAAGTTTAACCAAACATGACGGACTTATTTGAGCTCTTACCCGCTGAATGTTCTCAGCTTTCATATAATGTGGGGTTTCATCTCCTGAAGTGAGTCACTCTCATGCTGTGTAGTCAAGCTTCCATCCAAACGTAGAGCACATTTTAACCCAATTACCAGAAAATCTGCAAAAGAAAATGCAAAATCGACGCACAATTCTATCCACTATTATGCAAATATTAGGAGTAGGGTGCGTCGAGATGAACAATTGCACTAATTCTCCAGCTGGGTGCTATTCAATTATTGCAGGAGAAGAGGGAACAGCGGATAACCACGTGGAAAACGTGATGAAAAAACATGACATTTATGTGCGTTTCATGTATTAATGTGAGGAAGGTTACAGTCTTCCTCATCGGTTCAGTTGACGTTTAAGTCACATGCTTCATATATGTCATGAGTTCTTCGCTAAGTCTGTTTCTATTGCACGTTGTCGCATTTAGTTTTTAACGATACACCAATTTTTCGTAAAAAGACTTTTTCTTTTGAATGCTCAAATTGAAAATACACATAAAAACAGGTGGATGGAAATGACACTTAACTACACTGACCATTAGCAGACTGTCGCAACAGTGCTGGCTTTTGATAGGACCAAGACCTGAATAGTCCAAATTGGAGAAAGCTATCACATTAGCCATTCAGTTTCACATAAACTTTCCTCTGATGAACGAAAAGCAAACACCAATACAGCTTTCCTCTCCGTATCAGAAAAGAAATTAGCCACAACCAAAATCAAAGGACAAACAGAGGGAGAGACTCCTTCCATTATAGTTCGACGGGGGTTTTAAAAAGTAAAAAAGTCCCATAAGTTGTTTACTCGCAGGTTTTGAACTCACAAAATGTACTTTTTCGGGACAAAACATCAGAAGCTCTTATCTCAGTGCTTCACATTAATGAAGTGTTAGAGCAAATGGTTGTGGTGCACGAGGACCTCCATCTAGATTCTTCTACACATAAAGTTGGATGTTCTCACTCACAGTTGGTGATTATTGGTGTTTCAAGTGTTTAAGAGAAAGTTTTGTATTTATTTTTTTGGGTTTCAGTCAGTAGGGATGTGATTTCGCATTTCATACAACATGGAGCCTTAAAGAGATGATGTGTTCATATGGGGAAGAAAACGCAGATAACATCACTGTATGTCATGTTTTGATGTCACTCTTCCAACATGATGGTATGAAGCTCTTAATGTTGTTGGTGGTCACTCACCAGTCTGCGGCAGTTTATAAAAAGCTGCAGGGCGCCATCTAGAGTGTAGCAGCGTCAGTCACCCTGCAGGAGAAGTGAGATATGTCCTCATATTTTTGTCTCTCATGCTTGATGAAGTCATTGTTTATCTATATACACAACATGGTGCTCTATTCAGGTTGGTCAGTGTGACACATTCAGGGACAGCAGCTGCTGCGTAGATCAGCGGTTCTCAACCTGCTGAGACTTTAAATTTAACCTGATTTTTTTCCTGAATCACTAGACGAAGCCAGTGATTCACAGGAAGTTATCGCATTAGATCACCAGCTGGACGGCAGTGGTGCAAAGTACATTTACTCAAGTACAATCCTGAGGTATTTGTACTTTTTCTGCTACTTCCGCGATGTTTCAGAGGCAAATATGTTTCTTTTACTCCCCTACATTCATTTGACAGCTTTTAAGATTAAATTAAAAAACATAAAATAAGCTTATAAAGCTCAACACATTGCTAAAGGTCAAAGCTGTCCCAAATCCATACTACATACTAATCACTGTAATACACTGTTGTTGCAGTTAGTTTACAAAAAAAACATCTTACTTTACCATTTTATACTACGTTGGTCATCAATTAACTGCTTTGAAACATTTTTAACACGAGATAATAGATTTAATTCTTATTTCTTAGATCTCTCTGAAGCTGTTTCACCACCAGGCTCAATTATCTTTAATGTTTTCCAGCTGTGAGCAGCTCCTCCACTTCCTTTGTGCATTGCATTGTGGGAGAACAACAGTGTGCATCAACAGCACACTTTAAAAATGAGTATTTAGTATGCATTCTATCTGGTTGAAGTATACTTCATTTTGTCCGTTTTTCCAGTCAAAACCTGCTTAGAAGTAGCGTGTAGTCTGGATTTAGGACACTCTATGAATCAATGTCTTTTTCAACAATTTTGGTTTGTGACCTCTTAAAAACATTGTGTGGTTTTCCAGATGTCTATGAGTTGTTTCACCAGATTTCCACTCTAAATGTCTCCTATGATTGCATTCAAAACATCTGTTTGAGGCTCTAAGAGGTCAGATTATTCAATATTTCACAAAAAAGATCAGAGAAAAAAAACATTAAAGGGACTGTTTGTAACTTTTTCGCGTGTGGCCGCTGCCTCTCCTCCTCTGCCTGCTCGCCTTCACTCAGACAGCGCACGTGTTCTCGCTCAGCTCGCTCCACCTCTAGACGTGAACGCGCGCTCACTCCACACTGCAGAGGAGTTAGTAGCTCTGAGAATATCTAGTGAATATACAGTGGACGTTTGTGCAGAAATAACTGCTGCAGCTCCTCCAGACCAACAGAGGTTTCCCGTGTCTTGTGAAGTGACGGAGCTCTGCAGAGAATTACGTTGTCATCTCGTTACCTACCGGTGTCACGCTGCAGAGCCCCGCTGCATCAGCCTGCGCTGAGGCAAGAAAAACCAACACTAGGATCAGATCTAAATCATGTTCATGGAGAGACCTTGGTCTGGTCAGCTAACATTACTGCCAAGCAGCTGAAATATAGAGTGATATTGTGCTTTTAGCTGATGTGTGTCGCCTAACTGTTTTGAGTGATGCTCATTCAGGTATATTTAGAGCGAGCACAAGCGCGAGCCCGACGCTGACTTCCGTTGATTTCACGGCCACAGGTGTCGCTGTTAACAAGCATTTCTGAAAGTTACAAATATTCCCTTTAAACTAATATAAATGTAGTTTTTTTCTTCCATCCTTTCCCATTAATCAGATTTATCTGGTGACCCTTCGTCCAAACTTTATATAAAGTAGTTAAAAGTAGCTCCACCTTAATCAACATTAACACGCCCGTCTAACATTGATGCTTCAGTATTAATATCTAATAATGTAATAAATAATAATATATCGAGTACTTTCACCGTTGAAACTTAAAGCACATTTGCTGAAAATATTTCTGTACTTTATTTTGAATTCAGGACTTTTACAGTATTTCTACACGTCGTTTTGGTGCTTTTACTTAAGAACAGTATCTGAATACTTCCTCCACCACTGCTGGAGAGGTAAAGGACCTGATAAAGTCATGTTCCGACCTCTTTGTGGGTCCGGTGACGCAGGTTGAGAACCGCTGGTTGCAGCACTTGGAGGCTCAGTACAGACCGCGGTGCTCATCAGATCAGATGGTAGTTTTTCAGTGCAGGACGCTGACGAGTCGTTAACACTTTTCATCATTCAGACTTTGTTGTTGTTGTTGTTGTTGTTGTTTGAATCATTTCTACAACTCAAGTGTTAATCAGTGAACAAATATTTATACACAAACAACTCAGCAACAGGTTTGTTGTACATACATGTCTTTGATTATTATTTTTTTTACTCATATATAGCCTAAACTCTGTACATTGAACTGTATGAACTGTGTATTGTTTTCTTTCTAATAAAACCATAACCTTTTTACCAAACGCTGCTGCGTCTGGAGAGATTCCAGTTGGTTTATTACAGATAATTTAAAACTAGACATTCATGTTTAATCAATATTTTTAAAAAATTATAAATGCTTTTTACCCATTGTTCCGAGTGAAATACATTTCTTTTTGACTAACTTACTGCACTTCAATCTTTGTGCTTAATATGAATTTACAGCTAAATCTGATTTTGTTAACAGTACGAATAAAAATCGATTGTTTCTTTTTTCTTTTTAAAATCACATCATCACATTTATTATGGAGGACGAAACCTGCCAAAAATAAATGAATAAATATGTCATTAAATGTAGCAAAAATGATATTAAAAATAAATGTAACCATTAATTAATTGGTAAAATGTGACATGAACTGATATTTCTGTTTTATTTTGCTTCTTTATTTATTTATCTTTGTATTAATTCCCTTATTAATTTACTGTTCGGTTTAATTTTCCCTTTTGATAATTTATGTATTGTATTGATTGATTGATTTATTTTTGCATTTATTTATTATTTATTCTATATTTCTTTTTAAATGCACGTATTTGTTTATTTATGTATTAAATACATGAATAAATAAATACAAATTTAAATAAATACAAAATAAATGAATAAATAATACATGAATAAATCAATAAATACATTTTAAAATTAATAAAAATAAATACATAAATTAATAAAAGGGGAAATGAAACAGAAGAGTAAATAAATAAGGGAATTAATACAAAGATTAAAAAAAATAAAGAAACAAATTAAAACAGAAATATCAATTAATATCACATTTTATTAATTTAATTAATGGCTACATTTATTTTTAATATCATTTTTGCTACATTTAATGACATATTTATTTATGTATTGAGTCATTTATTTATCTATTTATTTTGGCAGGTTCTGTCCTCTATAGGTTCTGTGCTCCATAATTTATTGCATGTTGAGATTTAGAAATTAGCCGTATTTAATATATAAATAATTTAAAATGTTTGTTAAATAAAAAACAGGAAAGTTCACTGGGATTAAATTTCCGAAAAAAAACTTAATTTATAAACTACATTTCTACATCTGTATTCTGATTGATTTGCTTTATAAGTGCCTATGATGTGTTAAAAGTGTCCAGTGTGTGGGGTGGATGGTGTTAATTGATGGGAGGATCTGATTGGCTGGTGTCAGTGAGGGGGGCGGGGCCTGTGCTGCTCATTCAGTGAGTAAATCATGGCTGACAGTGAGGCAGCAGCAGCAGCGATGGCTCACAGCTTCACTCAGGAGTATTTTCAGATCCCCGTGGTGACCCGAGCGTACACGACCGCCTGCGTCCTCACCACCGCCGCCGTGGTAAGAAACAACAACAACAACAACACAGACAGGGTTTAAACTCTGACCTCCGATCTCTAATCAGGCAGGAAACTATTATTCAGATATAGTAAGAAACCGCTTAAATTAAATTCACAATCAAGCCACTTGTTATGTTTATTAGTGTTCTGAGCAGTGAGGTGTTGCTTTTTCCACATTTAATGAGAAAATAAATGTGTTTTTCAACTAGAAAAGGTAAACAGAGCTTTTACAACAATATAAACAAGTTAAAGTGTTTTAAAGATGTGCTTTGAGATGTATGAGAGCTTAAAGTTAAGGCACTGATGTGAAGTTTGAAGTTTATTGTACATAATGCACATATTCTAAATTAAATAAACTATGTAGGTAATACACCGACTGTGGAGAAATACCTCGTACAACCACACTGAGAAACACCCGAACTCTCCCTTTAACATCGAGCTGTGTTGTTTTCTTTAGCAACTGGAGGTCATCACCCCGTTTCAGCTCTACTTTAACCCCGACCTCATCATCAGAAGATACCAGGTAACATTCATCATCTATTTAATACATTTAAATAACGGACATATGGTATGTTATTGTTTAATCTCTCTCTCTCTCTCTCTCAGATATGGCGCCTGATAACCAGCTTCCTCTTCTTTGGCTCTCTTGGATTCAGTTTCGTGTTCAACATCATCTTTCTGTATCTTTTATCACTGAGTGAATGTCTCCGTTTATCTGTAAAAACGCTGCTATAAAGTCTAATAACATTATCTATAATAATGATAGAGCCCTTAACTGAAGGAAGTTATCGATACTGCCGGATGCTGGAGGAAGGCTGCTTCCGGGGAAGGACTGCGGATTTCGTTTTCATGTTCCTGTTTGGAGGAATCGTGATGACTGTATCCTTTAAGTATCAAGTTTTACTGCAATGATGCTTCAAATACTGCCGTTATGACATCCTTATATATTAGTCAGTCAGTAAAGATATCTTCTCCGATTAGAATACATCTGACTGTTATTGTTGACTGTAAGCGCCAGTGGACGACATTCAGTTTAACATTTAACAACATCTTGCAAAGATAAATATTAAAGATGAATTAATGTACAGCGTCAACAATGAGGAAGTAAAGTAACGTTTAACGTCTCTGAGATTTCTGCCTCCACCCAAATATATAATAATAATATAAGTATAATAAGGAGGTGAATGTAATTTGTGGTGTTCACAGCATGGAAAGGTTTTTAAACACAACGCCTCCGTTACTCTGAATAATCCACAAAACTCACTGTTGACACAGTTATATTGAAGAAATATTGCTTATGAAGTAGGGCTGCAACTACAGATTATTATAGTAAAGAATTCTTATGGTAATGTCGTAAATTTTTTGTTTTGTGATTAAAATGCGTCAAAATTATGAGTCATAATTATGATTTAAGTCAAATTTAAGATAAGACTTAATTTATCCTGAGGGAAATTGTTGTTTAGCAGCTGAAATACAAAGTAGAAAAGACTGCAAACTGCAAATAAAGCAAAATATAAACAATAAAGATTACCAATAATGTTTAAAAAACAAATGTAAACAATAAGGTAAGGTGCAAATTTAAAATATACACATGCCAAAAGTAAAATTTAGACGTTTCTACTATTTTTGGAGGACAGAACCTGCCAAGAAATTTAAAAAATAATAAAATAAATGACTCAATAAATAAATAAATGTCATTCAATGTAAGATAAATATTAAAAATAAATATAGCCATCAATTCATTAATAAAATGTTTAATTTGCTTCTTTATTTATTTATCTTTGTATTAATTCCCTTTATTTACTTCTGTTTAATTTTGCCTTTTATGTATTTTTTCATTTATTATTTTTGCATTCATTTTTTATCTAATTTTGCATTTATTAATTTATTTATTTTTAAATTTAACGTATGCATTTATTTATGTAATTGCTTTACTTCTAAAAAGTTGCTATCCAGCTAACTGCTACTCCGAAAATCCAGATTTCTTAAGACACTTTGTCTGAGACACACACGGACACGAGGGAGACAAAGCTCTTACACAACAGACACTTTAATCATCTCTATCTACACAGACAGTCGTTCTCAGGTGTTGATTTTAACCGTCAGAATGAAAAGAAAACCAATCGCTGAGTTGTATTTAACCTGAAGGCCCTCCCCCCTACGGCAGCTGTTCGGTCTGTTCGCCAACGTCTTCTTCCTCGGTCAGGCCTTCATCATCATGCTGGTGTACGTGTGGAGTAGAAGACATCCGCTCGTACGCATGAACTTCTTCGGCCTGCTGAACTTCCAGGCGCCGTTCCTCCCCTGGGTGCTCATGGGCTTCTCGCTGCTGCTCGGGAACTCCATCGTGGTCGACCTGCTAGGTATGAAAACATTTCACCAGACGCCAACAACGACTCAAGTAACCAGAACATGTTCCGTTGATCTAGGATGAGGATATGTGGCTTCTATAACATAACAAAACATGAACTAGGTACATTTTCAAACTGCATCAGGCCTATTGTATCATCAGACTCTTAGCAGTTCAAAAATGGATCCTGAGTCCAATTTAAAGGGACTGTTTGTAACTTTCTAAGCGTATAAATGTAGCGGGTCATTTATATGTGCGCATATGCGCGCTCGCGTGTGGCTGCTGTCTCGTCTCCTCTGCCTGCTCGCCTTCACTCAGACAGCGCGCGCGTTCTCGCTCAGCTCGCTCCACCTCTAGACGTGAACGCGCGCTCACTCCACACTGCAGAAGAGTTAGTTTAGCTCTGAGAATATCTAGTGAATGTACAGTGGACGTTTGTGCAGAAATCCCGTGTCTTGGGAAGTAACGGGGCTCCGCAGAGAGAAACGTTACCGTCTCATTACCGACCGGTTGCGGGTGTCTTCCTGCTCTCTCTGGCTGTGGGCGGAGGGAGACGAGTTTCTCGCTAGGGAGCAATTGTTGTCAACAATCAAAAATAGGAGGAAATGGTGCATTTGTTGTGGACTATTTTCAGCGGCGGATTAATCCACATGTGGTGCTCTAGTGAGGCTCAGTGATGTGTTTCTTCCTCAGGTATCAGTGTCGGTCACATGTACTACTTCCTAGAAGACGTGTTTCCAAACCAGCCGGGAGGAAGGAAGCTGCTGACGACTCCAGAACTTCTGTAAGAACCACAAGAGTTTATTATTAGTAGAAAGAAGAAGATCAGTGTTTCGGTCTTATTTAGGAAGATTGTTTTTTTTTGTCAACATCATTTTTGGTCCCCATTCTCTCCTCACAGACGGACCTTGTTTGACCGGCCGGAGGACACAGACTACCGTCCCCTCCAGGAAGCGCAAGAGGACGAGGAGCCGCACAACTAACAGAACCAAGACCCACAAAATCAGACGACACCGGAAGACAGTCGGAAGATCTGTGGAGCTGCGAGTCTTTTCAGAGGACAGTTAAGACGTATAAAGGACTGAACTGCAAGTCAGCATCATGAATATTCAATTATGACAAAGCATTTTGGAGTTTAATGCCACGTTCACATTAAGCATTAACTACGGAGCTTTCATTTTCCTTAATGACAACAACACAGCAGCACAGAGATGGACGAAGAAGCTCAGAAGAAGACTGAGCTGCAGTTTCTTTGTGACAGAAAGCATTATGCAAAGAATTATGGGTAGTAGGAATACAGACAGTTTCTTTTTTCTTGGAAAACAAAGCAGAACAACCTTAAAATAGACATCATGAGGAGGATTTGATCACGACTCAACAGAGCAACGTTTTTAGGAGTGGGTCAGCGTTTTGTTCGTATCGCGCATGAGCATAAAAATGACACACAGTCCTGCCAACAGGTGGCGGTAGAGCGCCAACGAAAGCAGTGAAGAAGAAGACTGCTAGCGAGTAAACGGGATGTAAACAATGCAAATATATTTTGTGAATTAGCTCTGCAACTATTTTATGATGAAGGAAATGCAATGGTGTGTTTGGTTAGACCTCCGGGATCTACACAATAACACTTCACACGGCACCTTTAAGGTCCACTTACTAGCTTTTCCTGTTGCTTTCAACCTGATCTCAGAGTCTTTATCAGGGGCCATCACGTGACCTTCAGGTCAGTCACGTAATAATGGGTGATCGTATAAGAAGGGAAATTGTAACTCCTGTTTCCGAAGACCATGAGATGCGTAAAAAGCCAGTAAGTGGACCTTTGAGTTGAGATTATTCTGTCACATGTACTGTTGAGGTCAGGAACGAACTTCCACACTCAACAGAAATGATGTTTAAGACCACAAGCACGTTCATAAGAGACACATTTGTGTTGACGCCTCCTAATATTCTTGATAAAATCCCAAACCTGGGGATAAGAGAGGCAGGAGTGACTACGTTTACATGCAAACCGCTATTCCAAATATGGCAATATTCCCAAATTGCTATAGGTCACAGCATATTCCGTTTGAATCATGAGCATTTCTGATTGAGACATGTGAGATCTGCTGATATTATTCAGGTTTTAGGAGCATTCTTTGGACGTGTATACACGCAGAATATACGTCTCAATTGAGGTTTTAACAGCAGTTTGAGACACACGGCCTCTTGCCTGTTTATCGCGTCGGAGTCTGTTCTCGTGAAAAGAAAAGCTTGAAGAACACAGTTTTGAAGAAGAAGTTTGTACTGTACGTTATAGGGGCGTTTTACATTAATCGGAGCATGGCTGCATGTAAACGTGAATATTATTCGTTTTCATTAAATGTATAGGCCAAAAAAAATGAATTTTTCTGCATATTAACGTACTAGCTATACACTTTTTTGTGAGCATAAATAAATACAAACATCCAAAGAAAGAAGCAGCTGCAAAAATCTTCAAACTCTAATTTCTGCCCACAGCTTGGCTTCTCTACTGTTGAACATGACCATGAGTACACTTTTTGTTTATTCGTACGTTGCTTAGATAGAACTGAACGGAGCAGGAATGACCCTGCTGTTGTGTCACTGCCGCTGGTTGCACAGAACTGCCGACGGCCTGAAATCCCATCAGGGATTGTCTGCTCACTCTGCACTTTCACCCGCTGCCTTTGTGGGTCAAACACTGAGGGACAAAATGGAAATTGCTTAGCACAACAACACGCAAACAACAAGTCTCTGTGGGACCCCCTCAACAATAAAACACACATTTCATCATCCCAAATAATAACACAGGTTTCAGAGATTTGTGATTGTTCTTGTCAGCGTGGAAAAGCGTCTTAAAGCAACAATAAAGACAGAAAACTTGATGTGGGGACATTCTGAGATACAAATTGGACAAGACGGCAAATCAAGCTCTTTCACTTTTTTTTTTATTTTGTAAGAATTATTAAAATGTACAAAAAGACAACAAATACAACATAACAATATATTATCTGAGACTGGCTGTGTGGTTTATTTCCTCCCTCTGTGGTCAGGTCAAGAGAGTCAGTGGTCAAAGTGAGAGCAGCTTCTCCACGCCGTCGAGGGGTCCGAAGGGAAAACACGAAGGATTTTCTACCGGGGTTTTTTTTTTTTTTTTGCCAAACAGAACATAATATTAACATTAATAATAATAAAAAAAATACCACGGTGAACAGCTGACTGAGAACCCGGAGGAGCAGATAAAGACATCCAGCCATGCGATGTGGAGGAACGTCTTTGCTGCCGATGTTGCGAACCGTGACAGCGGTCATACCTCAATCAAGACAAGTGCCGTTCCTGTAGGAGGTGTGGGGGCGCTGCTGCTTCTACCACGCAGGCGTGTTCGCCAGTCGCCTCATTCGCCTGCGGAGAGAACGGGAGCAGAGCGTCAACAACAACAGCAGAGAGATAAAATGATCTACTGCAGTTTCCTCTTGTGATGAAAAAGACTGTTACAACCCTTACTATGTGACTAATTATGAATTCAATATTAATATATATTAATTGTTTCATCTATAAAAATGACTTTCCAAACTTTAAAGTGACGTCTTCAAATTAGGCCTGCAACAAACACCTATTTTCATCATCAATTCATCTGTATGCATTTTTTTTTCAACCAATCAACAAATTATTTAGTCGATAAAATGCCAGAAAATTGTGGAACAATGCTCCTTAATGTTGAGCAGCGCTGCAGGCGACGCCGTCATATTGTTTGTTTTGTCTAAAACACAAAGATGCTCAATTTGTGAGGATATAAAACAGACAAAAGCAGCTATATGTTACATTTCAGAAGCTGGAACCATCAATTTTTAATGACTTTAACAACTAATAAATGATAAAAAAAAATGATTGGCAATTAATTTTCGGCAAATCAACTTACCGATTAATCAACTAATCATTTCAGAACTACTTAAAATTGCTTGTTTTGTCTGTTCAACAGTCCAAAACCCAAAGATATTCAGTTTACAATCAACGTTTGGAATTTTAGCTTTAATAAATAACTTAAATGGGTGATCAATTATCCAGATTGTTGGGTTTACAGTTTCTGTTGATCAACTAATCAAATAATTGGTAATGCTTCTATTTATGAGTCTAATTTCCTGAGACTTTGTTGGAATTTTTCCTTAAAAAAAACAATACATTTTTCACTGAATATAAGTAGAATAATGACTCGAAATGCAACGATAAGTCGATTTATTCATAAGTCAATCGACAGAAAATGAATCAGCAACTATTTTGATCACTGATCAATCGTTTTCTTTGAAGAAAGAACGCCTCTCTAATGTGTTTATTTTCTGGTTCGCTTACTCTTCCATGACAGTAGAGTGAATATCTTTTGCTTTTGGACTGTTGTTCAAGACATCTGACAAAATAATTCATTGATTCATCGAGAAAATATTCAAGTTAATCTATAAAGATGAATCTATAAAGGAAATAATCGCTGTCCAGTAGACTCATTTATCACTTGACCATGTTTTCCGTAAAAAAAAAAAAACAATTCAGGCATTGCAAATGGACTATATATTTGATTTTATTTTATTAACCTTTATCTAACCAGATAAAAAGTCACGATGAGATAAAAATAAATCTTATTTTGAAGACAGACCTGGAGATGACGGAATCATAAAAACAGAAAGAGCAGACGACCAACAGCAGCCAAACATCCAGACGAACACTCACCTGGTGTTTCTGTCCTGATCTCTGATCTTCTTCTCCATCTCTGCGTCTGTCAGCGTCTCCAGCAGGGGGCACCACTGGTCGGCATCGCCCGTGTTTCTGATGGCGATCTCCACCGTGGGCAGCGGGTTCTCACTGCAGAACAACAACAACAACGAGAACAAAAACACTTTGAGTGATGTCATGGAGTGCTTCAGTTGTGACTCAGATCAAATGTTTTCTAATAGAAAGTGAAACATGGAGTCAATTTTCCCCCGAAATACGAAACATACAAACTGAACTTGAAGCTTCAAAGACATTGTTTCTGTTACTATAACTAAATATTATGACATGTAACCACAACATTTATCATATATATTTGATGACCTGGATAAGCAGCAAAGATAACAAAAAGACACGATCATGAGAGAAAAACACATTTTAGGGAAACAATCCCGACTCGATGGAAACAAAGAAAACGTGAAAACAAGCAGCGAAGATAAAACAACTGATCTGATCTCTTGTTGTTTGTAATGAAAACACATTACAAATCATCGTTCATTGTCACAAGCTGTAAAATAAAACATTTCTTCCACACCGTCAGACGTCCAGCTGTGCTAGAGGTCAGAGGAGCTGTCTGGGTTTTTAACATATTTCATGAGTTCACAGAGAAATTCAGAAACTCAGACAGCAGCAGACTGTCGGCTACATTTCACCCAGAGAAGAAAACACAACAAACTAGACCTTCATTTAACCTCGTTCAGCTTCAGTCTGGATGTTATATATAACAACACGTCACGAAAGAGAGATTCTTCAGCATCCTGAACAAGAAGCCTACAGATAAGAGGTCAAAGGTCACAGCAACAACCTACTGTATACAACATCAGGGATGTAACAGGAACGTTCAAATTCTGTTTTGTGTATGCCAGGTGTAATGAATTCCTTTCAGGCGTTCCTGAGATATCGCGTTCACGAGAATGGAACAGGCGTCAGGTCACAGTGACCTTTGACCACCAAAATCTAATCAGTTCATCCTTGAGTCCAAGTGGACGTTCGTGCATAATTTGAAGACATTCCCTCCAAGCATTCCTGAGATAAGACATTCACAAGAATGGGACGTACATACAGACAACCTGAAAATGATAACTTGGCTAGTGACTGATGCATGCTTCTTGTACCTGAAATATGTAATGAACGATCTACCGGCAACTCTTCAAATTCTACTTGGATGTTATTAAGGAAATAAGACTGTATCTGCTACTGGATAGCATCCATTCAGAAAAAAGGCAGCCAGGAAACAAACATACCCTCAATCACACATTTAGCTATGTGTTGGTGAGACCGTACCTGAAGGCGTATGTCCTCTGGTGCCAGCTCAGCTGGCCGCGAATGCTGTAGGCGATGGTGGTGACGAACTCTCCGCCCAGGCCGAGCTCAGAGCAGAGCTTCAGGGCGAACTTCTCTGGAGAGTTCTCCCTCTCAGACATATCCCACTCAAACTGGTCCACCAGAGAGATGTTCCCAACGTGGATGTTCAACTGGAACACAAACATTTAATCAACGGGAGAAAGAGACGTGTCTGCTCTACGAGTATCGTAAAGATACTCAGTGTGACGTAGTGGTAGAGTAGAGCGTCACCTTGATGATGACCCGCTGGTCCGTCTGCTCCTCCAGGATGCTGTCTGTCGGGTAAGACTCGATCTGCTGTCGGATGGCGGAGGCGATGGCTGGGACGAAGGCCAGCGGGTTGAGGTCCAGGTCGTCACAAAGGATCTCAGCGAACATCTCGGGCGTCATCAGCTTCTCTGGAAATAGAAAGAAAAAGGAGGAAAATGTTTTTGTTTTTGGTCATCAATGGAAAAGTCTTTGCTTTGAGCTGAGAGAAAGTGATGATGATGTTACCGTTCATATTCCACGTGAAAGCGTCTCTGAGCTTCTGTCCCTCGATCTCCATGTCCAGACGGATCGGAACCAGAACTTCAGACTGAGTGGCGTTCTCGTGGATCACTGCTGGATCGTGGTCGTCGAAGCTGGACGAGACGAAACACACACAGGGTTAAAAACTTACTGACTTCAGCTAACGTTACACACTGCAGTCAAATCATGCAATGCATACCACAGGGATATCAGTAGGTGTTGAGAATCTTACTTTATTCATTGATTGATTTATTTTAATGTGTTTATGTGTGGTTGGTGCAGGCTCCTGTTGCTCACCACAGAGGGAAAGTCCTCTTCTTGTCGCGGCCCAGTCGGCTGCGGTTGATGGTGGTGGAGCAGGGAACCGCGTCCAGGTGGTGAGAACTGTTGGGCAGCGTGGGAACCCACTGACTGTTCCTCTTCGCCTTCTGCTCCCTGGTGACACAACAACACAGATGGATGGATGTGAAAATCATACAAAAAATTAGATAGTCTATTTGTTTTTAATTCCATCTCAAATTAACTCAGTGAAGACATGCAGTACATGTTTTATCTCACCAACATAGACCTTAGTACAGGTCACACTCCTGTTTTCAGAGGTGAGCATGGTGGAGGTACCTGAGGTAGGCGGGGGGCTCCGTGCTGATGGAGACAGCTTTGTACTTCTCGTCGTTGCCCTCAAGGATCTCCTCGACCTCCGAAGCCTTCAGCAGAGTCACACTGGTGGCCAGCTGAGTGTAGCCGTGATCTGAAAGACAACAAGAGTCAAAAATCAAAACAGAAACAGTAACGGACACTGTCAATGTGGGACTGAGCTGGCCGGCACTTTAAATGAGTTTTGCTTTTTATTTTTGTAGAACTATCATTTTAACCGTAGACTCAAAGCTCAACACAACCCCACCCAGCTGTGGATGTGTTAGGACTGCACTCTACTGACCGTGTGATGACTCCACGATCTTCTTCCGTTCTTCTACTGATGCCAGTTTTCTCCATAATGACGGGTATCTTTTATACAGGGAGCCTCTGAACATACGGAGGTAGTTTCCCACCTGAACACACAAACAAACAGACACAGAGACAAAACAATAAACATGAAGGCAGACCACTTTGGCTAAACGAAGACATTTTCTTTGCTGGTTCCAGTTTTGCAAATGTGGTACTTTCTTCTACGTATGATAATAAACTGAATACCTTTTTTGAGTTTGGATTGTTGATCGGACAAAATTAGCAAGTAGAATTTGTCAATGTGGGTTACGGGAAATTGGTGGACATTTTCAGAATTTTCGGACATTTCACGAATCTGAGATACTCAGATTCGTCATTCCCTGTGGTTCCAAGGTCCAGATTCATACACAAAGGTGACAGAGCCGTTGCATTCAGAGCACCTAGACCTGGAATGACCTACCTACTATCAGGACTGCAAACTCTGTTGTGTCTCTTAAATCACTTTTAAAAACTCACTTTTTTAGAATTGCTTCTCTGTGATTTTATTTATGTTTTATGACATTTTAGTTGTTTTTCTGTGTTATTATTATAATATATAATTATTATTATTATGATAATGTGATGTGTAGTTATCGGCTTTTAGTACATTTCATTATCCTTGTGTTTTAAATATGTTGTTTTTATTACAAAACACTTTGTAACTGTGTTTTGAAATGTGTTATATAAATAAAGATTAATATTAATATTTCATAGATCTAATAACCCAACTCTATCACCCAACATGTAGATAACATGATAAATATTTATCTGTGTTAACCCAACTTTTGCTGTGACCCACCAGAGTAGAAATGTCAACACTTTTATCATGCTTGTTTTATGTGATAGCTGTTAACATGGTGCATATGTAGTATTTAAATAAGGTCACACATTTCTATGAAGTGATGTTTGTCTATGTACCTCTACAGTTCAGTGTCTATGACCCTGGCTATATAAATATTATGATTATCGCAGGTCCTTCCTTCATGCAGCTGTCAGACTGCTGTCAGATTTTCAGGTGGAATTTCATTCATTCATTCATTCATTCATTCATTCATTCTCACTGTGCAATATCATTTTCCACTTGTGCAATTTTGTTAATAGTCTGTTTATTGTCAATACTGTATATACTGCTCCTATATTTATACTTCCTTCTATTTAAATGGTTCATATTTTGTTACACTTTGTTTAGCTCTTTTTTACTGTGTTAGTTGATGCATCTTGTTTTCTGCACTATCTGAAAATTTCCCCACTGCAGGACTCATAAAGGAATATCTGATCTTATCTTATCTTTCTTCCACCACTGTGAATTTCACATATTAGTTATAAAATACTAAATAATGTAGTATGCATGTGGGATATTTAAACCCATATTTCACCATGCTTATAAATGCGTTCACTACTGTATTTCTTAGTTTAATAAACCAGTATAATGACCTGTGGTGTCCTGCTGGGACTCCTCCTCAGTGTCTATGAGCCTGGCTATATAGATATTATGATTATGTAGGTTTATTGTGCTAATGCTTGATGTTCTCAGCTAATGTGTAGGTTATAATTAGTATGAGAGGAGATAGCCAGGTTACACAACAGTAGAAAACAAGAATAGTAATGAATAAATAACAAAAAATCAATTTAAATAAGCTGTTTGTTGTTTAAACCTAAATAAAGCAGAATAAAACAGCTGTTATTCAGCTTTAACTAGCCAGTTAGCTTAGCATAATGTGTAAGGTTATGTATCTCAGCAGTAGAGAACAGGATGGACTCCTGGATAAAGACGAACAGTTTCAGAACACATTTTACTCCGTTAAATCAACATATGGATTAATATGTGCTATATTCTCGGTTGTTTTCAGTTAAATTAACATTAAAACAGTAAATAAATGAATGGGGTCTGGTGTGCTAGCTGCTAGCTAGCTGCTAGCGGAGCGGCTGTCAGGGTTAAACAGCTCTTTACTGATAACTGAATGGATTATCAGAGAAACAGCTGGTTTAACGAGAGAAACACGAACCTCCGACCCGATCATGTAGAAGTCTCCGTCCTCCTCCAGCTGGAACTTCACCGGCTTCTGGCCGAACGTTTTACTGAGCGCCATCCTGAACAACAACAAAGATCAGGGACGAGACGGCTCTGTCGCTGAGTGATGACGTTATCAGTTCAGCAACTGCTGCTACTCTGTCAATCAACACATACATACATATATATAATATTTATATTTATATATGTTTATATATATTTATATATATGTTAATATGTTATTATATATATATATGTTATTATATATGTTATATATATGTTATATATATGTTATTATATATGTTATATATATATTTATATATATAATATATATGTTATTATAAATATATATGTATATATATATAAAATGTTACCATAAAGACTTTTAATTTGATAGATTAACAGGTTTATATGTATAATATAACACATATATATATGTTATTATATATGTTATATATATATTTATATATATAATAATATATATATGTTATTATAAATATATATATAAAATGTTACCATAAATACTTTTAATTTGATAGATTAACAGGTTTATATGTGTAATAACATATATATATATATGTTATTATTAATATATGTATATAAAATGTTACCATAAAGACTTTTAATATGATAGATTAACAGGTTTATATGTATAATAACATATATATATATATGTTATTGTAAATATATATATATATAAAATGTTACCATAAAGACGTTTAATTTGATAGATTAACAGGTTTATATATATAATAACATATATATATATTATATATATAATAACATATATATGTTATTATATATATATATATAATGTGTTGTATGGATAATGTGTGAGGTTCTTATTGTGCTCAACAGGATCAAAATAACCTCAGCGTTTATTGACTATTTCATTCCATGTTTCTGATAGATTAACAGGTTTATTATATATA